>JANVCJ010073181.1:0-12244 GCA_026413505.1 Epizoanthus ramosus
AAAAGTTCTAGGGTCGGCGTGAAAAATTAGGGTAGGTCGGGTAACCGGAACCACAGGTATTTTTTTATTTGGCCTTATGATCCTTGAAATTTTATAGTTCACCTTCAGTACACATACAGTATTCAAGATGAATTGAGCATATTACTTAGGGGTCACTGAAGTCTCAGCACTTCAAAACATACTGTTTTTTAGTGCATGTAGTGCATGTAGTGCATATAGCTTAGACAAGAGTCCCTGTCTTAGTCTATATTAATACACATTGACATAAATTATTATTGTAAATTAAGTCTGAAAAGCATTTGGGATGACATAAGTATTCAGATCAAATGAAATTATTTATTTACTGTGATGAAATGTTATGTAGTTGACTTGCAATGTAAATTCGATTTTCACAATTTCAAAAAGACAGTGTCATTATCAATATCAGTACTGATTGGCTGAGATGAGAGATGAGAGAATGATACAGCAACACCCTGCATGCCAAGGTCACCAGTAGTCACTTCAGTACTCACCCTTGAATCTACTCCTCCCATCAACAGTTTTCTTTCTCTTTTCTGTCTCTTATAGTCATCAAGAAGATCCTTTGTTTTGGCATCAACTTTGACCTAAATACACGACACACAACAGATATCATAAACTGTTACTGCAAACACAGACAAGACAACACCACATGTCAAAAAAGGAGCAAGGGTACAGGCAGATTGGAGTGATATTTTACATAATTATATAAATAATAACTATTTTTTAAAAAATAATAATCCCATACCGTAAATGATCTAATAATGGACCTGTCATTATTTACAGAGAATATGGGGTTGGATAACTGCATGGTGACTTCTGCATTATTTCACAAACCCCAGTACAGATTTGGAGGGCACATTTCATATGGTTACCCCAGTAAAAGTTCTTCAAAACTATTAGTCTACTGTTTATATTACATGTATGTACAAATGATAGCAATATTTTCAAATGATAGCAGATACCAGCAATTAAGTCAGTATAACAATGGGGAAAAACTTCAACCCCCCATCCTACTGTATATCTCATTAAATTTGCTGAGAATGTTAATAAAAAACACCCCACTAAAACTGCCAAAAATTAATAAATGCCCCGGGACAATTATTAGATAATTTACAGTAAACTTGGTGTTTGCTCAATGGAATGGAATGTCATTCTAACTCCATTAATCACATCCACCAACATTTACTGTAAACAATCCAACAAAAGTGTCATTTTGTGGTGGATGTTTGGCTCACATTTGAGTACCGTACACACACAACCAGGGTTGCCATACTTTGCCGAAAATGAAATCTAAGAACTTTTCAAGGACCTTTAACAGCAAATTAAAAGACCTTGTATGGCAAATAAAAACTAAGCCTGCAGCCGCAGGCTGTGAATCTGAAAATTTTGAAGGTTTCTAGGATTTAAATGTTTTGATAGCTATTCTTACAAAAGTTCCTGAAAATTTACTACAGACAATAAATTAACAAACGACAAAATGCATATTGTTTATGTTTTATTGAAACAACATTGATCAATGTTAGATGCATTTTATTCTGCCTGTGTTCTAAAAGTTGTCAAATTATAGTTGAATCAATCTACAATCTGTGTGTAAACATTTGTAGCTGTTAGACTATAACTATTAAGTGAGGAAATTTTTGCACATCTTTATTTTTTGGAAGTGTTCTTTCCTTGCTACTAGTATGTAGTAGATCTTTATTAATTTTTACAAATTCCTGAAAATAGCAAAATGAAATCCTGTAAAACATTCATGCCAACAGCAAAACACCCATAATATTCACACAACAAACCTACCACAAGTGGCTTGTCTCCAATTCGCAATTCATGGAGGATTCTGATTGCTCTCAAACTGGCTTCTGGATCAGCAAACTCACAGAAGCCAAATGCTGAAAACCAAATAACATAAGAATCTATTATCAATGGCTTCCTAGTTTCATTGAAGGTCAATCAAGTTTACTACAGTTGGTAGCCAACTTACGGTGACTTCAATGCCTGACAGAGATCTCTACAACAGTTATTATCACTGGAGGTTTCATTGTGTGACATAGTAAGTTACATGAATAGCATCTTGTACAAACTGAAACTTGTCTTGTCTTGTACAAACTGTGTATTTAAGCAGTGGCATAGACTTGCCAGTCTCATAAAAAAAAATAATGAAAAAGGACAGAAAAAGGATAAAGAAATGAAAAAAGTAGCTTTGGCATTATCACTGAAAAAAGTCAACATAAACAGTCCAGAACACGTACCTTGTAACTTCCCATGGGCTCCCTGCACTCGCTTCCAGCTTACGACAATACCACATTTCTGTTGATCACACGACATTAAAGAAAAATTGAAAATGTTAGCACTTGGCTTTAAAACACCAAAAGTACTTGTGAAGCATGAAAACAAGTTGAAAGATGGTGTGAATATACTGATACGAGAACACATACCATAAGTATTTGTCTAATAAGAGTGTCAGATGCCCGTTCAGTTATGTTACCTACAAACACTGTAGTGGTGGGTGACATGCTTCCACCTGAATTGTCTAATCGAGACTGCAAATACAAAAGAACCCAGTTGTTAGTAGGGGATGTTCTGCTTGTTTTCTGGTGATTGACTTACAGTAAGTTCTTGAGAATTACTTCAAAATGAGAAAATTCGCAGTTGATATGGTTTTGTTCCCAATTTATTTCTGTAATCCATAGTTTTAAAAATATCAAGATTTCTTTAAAATACAACTAAACTCAAACAAACAAAGCTGACACGGTAGAAATAATTCAATCTATTCTGCTTGTTTAAATTAAATAGATGTTAAATGTACCTTTAGTTATTAATGTTATGCTCATCATTGTTCTGTCTTTAATAAATAGCCCTCTTAAATCACACCCCATATGAATGAAAAAATGCAATAAAATATGACTCTAATAACTACCCCTCTAATAACTACCCCTATCTAATAACTTCCCCTCTCTAATAACTACCCCTCTCTAATAACTACCCCTCTCTAATAACTACCCCTCTCTAATTAGTGCCCCCCCCTTTCCTGTGTGCATGAATGAAGGCTGAGCTTTGGCCTTTAATTAATCTGGTCCTTGGGAGACAATTTATTTAAATGATTTCAGGTACATGTAGATGTTTCAGCCAAGAACTAGACTGTAGCTTATATTTTATGGATATCTTGATCCAACTAGAAGTCTTTGCACTGCACTGGAACAAATGCCTGTCAAACATATTTCCCTCCCTAATAAATCCCCCTAAATATGATACTCTGATATATACATATATGTAAATATATGAATACCCGTTCATGGTGTCTTCCCTTAGGTGAATCATTGTATGTGTGTCCCGATGATGGAGAGTTTGTGGATGCTGCTGAAGTAACTTGTGGCATAGATTTTGGAAGCTGAAAGGAAAGAAGGAAAGTTAAACTAACTTCTTTCAAGGCTGCCTTCCACCTGTGACAATATATTTCATATAAAAATGTCCAGATGATAACCTCTGTCCCTTTTTCATAACTGTACTGCTTATTTTCATAATGCTGATACTTTCAAGGATAATTTACCTGATTTGGTTACATTCATTTGATATTCCCCAGACAGTGCTTCAGCCTCAAATACGAAAGGTTTGTTCATAGAAAGCAAGTTGTCACATTCACTCTTGTTCAAAAATATGTATGTAATCTATTTCTACCTTCACAGATCTTTGCAATGATCAGGAATATTCAAGAGATGTTGTTTGGTATAATTATCACTAGAAATACGCAATATAACAGGCACTGTCATTGGCTTAAGTCCCATTTTCTATCACAAGATAGAAGCAACAATTGAAGTGAAGTTGGTGCTCCCTGCTTTGAAAACAGCAAACATGAAGCTAAAATATTTCTCTTCTGCATTGTTTTCTTTTTCAAAGACCTGCGTATACATAAGAACCTAAGTTTTTCCAAACTAGCCTAAAAAGGTTCTTATATAAATGGTACTTAACTGGGAAGTTAGGCTATTCAGGTTCTTAAATAAGTTCTTATTTTCTAAAGAAAAAAGTTGTCCTTTACTGGTGGACGCAGCTTATTTATTTGTAGTTTGCATACAATACTCTCCATAAAATAATAATGCCTTCAATCTAAGCACTTTTATATAAAATTATATAACATTAACTAAACAAAATCAGCATTTCAACATGTTGAGTATTCAGTGTTTGACTGAATTTCTCAAAATAAGAACCTGCTTCAAATTCCAGGCTAAAACAGGTTCTTATGTAAAGGGGGTCTAACTCTACAATCTTAGCCTAACAGGTTCTTAAAATCTAGGTTCTTATATGCTGGTTTTTACTGTATTATTTTCCCTTAACACTTGTCTCATGTCACCATGTAACTCACCATTACAGGGGGTACCCCTGGGATAAGAGGCGGCCGTGGTGGTAATCCAGGGGGAGGTAGAGCTATAAACAACAGAACAGAAAGGTTAGGTACACAACAATACTAATGGACAGCTTTCTGTGTAGATATTCAAATTTATTTCTTATCAACAACAATCTGAAAGTAAGAAAATATTAGTTTCCAGAATCAAAAATCATTATATAAAACTTGCTAATGCAAAAACTAAATTCACAACTTAGTTGTAACATAAAGGTTTGATGAAGGCGATAACAACAAAATTCTTTGACTAGGTTCAAAGTTTGACATAGTTTCTCAGGACATTATTGAAATAATGTACTTGTTAACCCAAAACAATTACAAGGAGCTTCATTTTACTTTATAATTCAGATGACAACAAAATGTGGTGCTTCTCCCAACTCTCTGTGAGACCCACTTTATTCTTGATGAAGAAAAAAATCCTCTGATAAGAATATGAAACTTGGGAAAGTTTGGATGTTGAATTATATGAATCAAACCTAAAGGTATTTATTGCAGGTTTCGTACAGAAGGTTGCAAGCAAAAATCAAGGACATTTCCAGGACATTTTAATAAATTTCCAGGACACAATTTCTTAAAATGCACACATCAATGAACAAAGTATATACAGTACTCAACTGGTATAATGGTGGCAGCTCAAAAATAAGGAAATTCTGAACAAACAACCCTCCGAATTATTTTTGAGTGTGATTTCGTCCAAAAACGTCACAAAGTTCTATTTAGTTATACATGCATAGCACGCAGTTCCCAACTTGATTTCTCGGTAATGTTTCTTTGAATTTTCCAGGACTTTTCCAGGACATTTCTCAAAATTTGATTTTTCCAGAAGACTTTTCCAGGATTTTTCAGGACGTGTAAACACTGTTATTGTCTATCATACTCATTAAATACATCCAGCTACACATAGCATCTGCAGTGGGCATCCCTGGAAAACAATTTCAAAAATTGAAGTTCTCTAAAATAGCTTTTCAGACCTGCATTTTGGGACAATGTAAAGATCTGCCAGTCTTTCTATGTATTAATTACTAAGAAAATACAAAAAAATATGTTGTTTTCTTTTTAATTTTCATAACATTTACTTGGGAGAATTAAGTACAAGTGTCAAGTAAAGGATGCAGTTCATAAATCAAATACGGTGATATCTGATTGAACTGGGAGGGCTAGAATTTCTAGTGAAGGCCCAAAGTATGAAGTACCTAGTAGATAATTACCACCTCTGTTAGTCAGTGCTGTGAGAGTGCATACAACTTTAACACAATAAATCGCTAAACAAGGCATTCGGGACCTGTCATTAACTGGAGGGGGAGGAGGATTGGCGCAAATAGATTTTCCTTTGCTTGCTATTACCGACCCCCTCCCCTACTTTTTGCTAAAATTTCTTACAAAATCTCCCTTTAACCTGCACAAAAATTGATAACCCTCTGGCCTCCCCCATTTTGCACCATCCCTCCACCCTCTAATAAATGACTGGCCCCTTAGCCTTAGCTCTGCAAATATTCAATACATGAACTGATGAAGTGATGAACATGGTATTGGTAGCTGTGAACAATTAATCCTAGATGCTGCCTCTTAAAAATCTTCTCCCTACCACAATGAACTGAATCTGTGTACGTCAAACACTTCTTTAGAAACATACCTTACTCAACAAGATATATCCTCATTTACACACGTGGGCTATTATTTTAAGTAGTTCCTTATCGAAGGCAACTACGTCATTCAAACTCAATGAACATAATTATACTTTGAACCGTTTAAACTTTAATACAAATAAACAGGCAACAGTTTGAGCACTCTGAAATGATTATCGCTGATGACATAATCGATTATCTAACAAAGACAATCAAATATAGTAAGGTTCTAACAGTGTCTACCTGATGCTGTTGGTGGTAGTGGCGGTGGAGGAAAGCCTGGATAGCCAGGTGGAACGGGAGGCGGCGGAAGACCTGGCAAATTCGGTACTGGAGGCATTCCTGGCGGTAAACCACCACTTGGCGGTCGAAGTGGCAATGGTGATGGTAATAGGCCTTGTTGTTCTACTGGACGATACGCCATACTTGCTAAAATTATCAGTAATAAATCAAAGGTACACAGACTTACAAAATCGAACTCATGGTCAAGATGGCGTCCACATTTTAATCACGTTCAGTAGGCGCGCTAGGCGTATCGGGTAAGTTAGAACTCTTCTCATGCCCAATCTCGCCCCGGCCCGGTCGGGCCATCAGCTGTGACAATAACTAAGAGGACTAAGTACTGAAGAAACCAGGAAAACGCAAGCAAGACGCTGAACCGAAAAAAAGGGCAAAAAATTCAAGGAAATAGGGCAAACAGTTTGCCAGAACTCAAAGAACATTGCTTTTGGATGACAAGTTAATACCATATGTACTGAATGGCTAGTTTACTCATTTGTTTTGTCAAAAAACATGAATTAAAATCACATTAATAGTTTTAAAAACGTGTCGCCAGGTGTCCGTTACCACGAGAGAAAAACAATGAAAGCTTTACTTTTACTTTTTAGTTTGGGAACGCGTGAAGTGTCCGTATGTCCGTAATAGCGAGCGTCCGTAATAGCGAGAGCTGTTTTCATACATTTCTTTATAGTTTCAGACGGGGATTTCTCTTCTGTCCGTAACAGTGAGGTGTCCGTAATAGCGGGGTGTCCGCAAGGCGGGAGTTGACTGTACTGGGAACGTTCAACTCTCTTTGTTTTTTGTTTCACGGAGTTTAGATAAAGCTGGCTAGTAATCTTTACTTTAGAGCTAACTTTCCGCGAGTCAATAATCAGTCTAGTCAATCAGCATCTGATGCATGATGCTGCTACGTCACCAACTGTAGCTTCCTTGGTTCCCTAGCCTATGAATAGTCCCTATTTCCCTTTGAGTTCTATAGCTTTCTATGACGAACTCGTGAGGGAAAACAACGGCTATTTGTACCCTACTGGTTCCACTTACGTTTGAGTTTAATACTGCATTAATTAAATTATTGCAACATAAAAATAGTTGCTATCATAATCACACCACATGCAAGGTGGTGCTGTCGTTACTTTACAGGGAAAACCTTAGGATTATTGCATTTGCGTATGAAATTCACGACATTTTGTGCAATCAACACAATCACTGAGCCACATATATTTCAACTAAGCAACTAATCAAATACACTGAATATGGAACCAGTCATCGACTGATCAAAAAGTTTTTTCGTCACTGCTTGCACGCTGCAGACCGAAATTTATAGGCTCTTGTAATTGTTTCTCAGGGTATAAATACTTTAATATGCAATAACATATAGCAGTTGTTTTGTAATCATTAATATATGGTTAGATTTGTTAAAATCTCAAAAGACTCATAACAAAACTTGTTAATGTGAAGGAGCCACACGCTTTTACGTCTTGAGTTGTGTTTTACTTGCTAGACTGGCACGCACAGTGATATAACCTGACTTAGCTTGACTTACATTCACTGAGTCTGGATCTGTCGAAACTAGCTTTTCATTTCAAGATCCTAATTTTGACTGATCAGTAACTTGAAATTCCGGCTCCACTTCAATATTATTCACTGTGCTAGATATTTCCACTATCCATCTCCAGTATCCATCGGCTTGTAGTAATCCACGGAACGCCGGAATACCGGAACAGCCCCGAACAGGGTTAAGGTTAGATATAACCTTACCCCTAACCCTGTTCTGGGTTGTCCCGATCTGTCTCGGTCTGTTTCGGTCTGTTCCGGTCTGTTCCGCGCTGTTTGGCGCTGTTCCGCATGTTAGCGAGCTACAGAAATTGTGTTTGATGTCCATCCACTCGAATCACTTATTGCATAAACCTAATTCGAGATCAGAAATGTCAAAGGTTATTATTAGAGGCGCCGATTTCCATGCTGATAACGTTCTACCCTACTTTATATAGTATAAGTATAACTGTTGCTCACTTCCAGTAACAACAAACCAAATTTGCTCAAGCCCGCTACATTTATCTTACTCAATGCACAATCTATCAGGAATAAAACTCTGTCTATTAAGGATTACATAGTGGAACATGACACGGATTTTTTGGCCTTGACTGAGACTTGGCTAAGCCCTGGTGATTCAGATGACCAAATTATCGGAGATTTAATTCCACGTGGTTACTCTTTCATTCATGTGCCGAGAGAAACTAGAGGTGGCGGCGTTGGCTTTCTGTTTAAAAATGAATTTTGTGCAAAGCGATCCACTGAGAACAGATCCAGTTTCCGATCTTTTGAATTTTCTGAAATTCAGCTTCGAGTTGCTTCTTACAGCCTGCGCATTGTTGTTGTGTATCGACCCGGTTCATCAAATGGCAACAGACTGTCCACAGACTGCTTTCTGGATGAATTTGGCAATCTACTAGAACATTACACAACTGATCTTTCAAAACTATTGATCGTCGGTGACTTCAACTTTCACGTTGACGACAAGAACAACAAGAGTGCTTCTGATTTTCTTGAACTTCTTGAGTTATTCAATTTGACACAGCATGTATGCGTCCCAACCCATCGAGCTGGCCATACACTGGACCTCTTGATCACACGTAATGATGACGAAATTTTGAACTCAATATGGACTCATGATCCTGCCATTTCCGACCATTTTTATATTCATTGCAGTCTTAATTTCGCTAAACCCAGGGTTTCAAGGAAAGAGATTTGAATTTCGGAAGTTAAAATCTATTGATATTGAGCGCTTCAGGAATGACATTGCAGTGTCTTCCCTTGTTCAAAGCCCATCTGATGATCTTACTGAACTTGTATCTCAGTACGATTCAGTGTTGTCTGCCATTCTAGACAACCATGCGCCAGTTAAGAAACGGATGGTAACAATTCGACCAGCAGCCCCATGGTACACCGAGCGCATTAACGATGAGAAGAGAAAGAGGAGACAATTGGAAAGACGCTGGCGATTGACTTCACTCTACTCTGACCGTCAGGCCTACCTACTTCAGTGCTCGTTGGTTAAAGATCTTTTAGCTGAATCGAAATCCAATTATTATTCTAACTTGGTCTCGGAAAACCAGTCGGATTTAAAGAAGCTATTCTCCGTCATTGGAAAACTCTTGCATAAAAACCATGTTCAAAACTATCCACGTCACGTATCATCACATTCACTCGCCGATGCATTTATTCAGTTCTTTGAGAACAAAATCAGAAAAATTCGATCTGATATGCCTGAACCTGATGCTGATAAACCCTTCTCTATTTTTGACAATCCCATAAACTCTGACTGTGAATTTAGTGCATTCTCAAGCATCGCGCCCAACGATCTCATGGTGATGATTTCTGCCACATCTTTCAAGTCCTGCGAGCTTGATCCCATTCCTGGTCATTTTCTAAGAGGGTGTATTGACATTGTTATACCAACTATAACCAAGATTGTAAATATGTCCTTGGACATTGCGTCATTTCCTCAGGAACTTAAAGAGGCTATGCTCAATCCACTGCTCAAGAAACCTGCCTTAGACACGGATGAATTCAAGAATTTTAGACCAATTTCCAATCTGCGCTTCTTGTCTAAAATTACTGAAAAAGTGGCAGCCATGCAATTAATCGAATATCTGGACAAGAACAATCTGAGTGAGCTTTTTCAGTCTGCATACAAAAAGTTCCACAGTACGGAGACTGCTCTTCTCCGTGTCCATAATGACATCGCCATGGCAATCGACAACCAAAACTCTGTTATTCTCCTCCTGTTAGACTTTTCAGCTGCCTTTGACACTGTAGATCATCCAATCCTCGTCTCCCGTTTGCGAACAAGATTTAACGTAAAAGGCAAGGCACTAGAATGGTTTCGTTCATACCTTTCTGGTCGAACGCAATTTGTCAAAGTAAATGGAGTGACTTCTGACCGTCATGGACTTGACTTTGGGGTTCCACAAGGGTCAGTGCTTGGCCCACTGCTCTATACTCTCTATACATCCCCTCTGGCTGACATTGCCCGTAAACATAATATGAATTTTCACTTTTACGCCGACGACTCACAATTATATGTTTTCTTCAAGACCTCGTTACAGACTGAATTAATTGAAAGGGAATCAGCTCTATTAGCTTGTGTGGGAGAGATGGATATGTGGATGGTTGACAACAAATTGAAACGCAACCGCGACAAGTCAGAGCTTATTGTCTTTTCTTCCCAGTTTCGACCTAGACCACCTCTGACGTCACTGACAATTGGGGATGAAGTCGTCAATTCATCCACAAAAGTTCGCAACATCGGTGCAGTTTTAGACGAACATCTCTCCATGGTTCCCCAAGTCTCACAAATATGCAAGTCATCCTTTTTTCATTTAAGAAATATAGCTAGAATTCGCAATTACCTGACACCCCAAGCCACCAAATTGGTAATCCACGCCTTTATAACCTCAAAGCTTGACTATTGTAACTCGTTGCTCTATGGTGCTCCTAAATATGTTATACAAAGACTCCAACATGTCCAAAATGCTGCCGCTCGATTACTTGCCTCTTCATCCAGATTTGAACATGTGACTCCTATTCTGAGGCAACTCCACTGGCTCCCTGTTTGTCAACGCATTAAATTCAAGATTATCCTGCTTACTTATAAGGCCCTGCACAACTGTACTCCGCTCTATATTAGAGATCTGCTAAATCCGTATGTTCCTACTCGCCGTCTTAGATCGTCATCGCATAATCTCCTCCAACAGCCTCGCTTTAACCTGCAAACTTATGGTGGCCGTGCTTTCTCTGTTGCAGCTCCAGCTCTGTGGAATACTTTGCCGCTTAATGTTAAAAACAGTCCCTCAGTTGCCATATTCAAGCAAAGAGCAAAAACATTCCTTTTTAAGGAGGCCTTTTATTAAGATCATACATTTATATTTAAATTTTTATTATTATAGTACTAGATTTCCAAAGTAAATAATTTTAAATTTTATCTTGTAAGCAGCGCCTTTGAACTTTCAGAAAAGGCGCTATATAAATATCTTATTATTATTATTATTATTATTATTATTATTATTATGACCTTTCTGTTTTGCAGAGGACAAATCCAAAGCTATTGTGCCAGTCCGCCCTGATATCATACTAGATGCAGAGAGTTGCCACGCCCAGCCAGAGGAAACGCTGACTGACGTGGTGAAGAAAGTTGGTTTCGACAGTGCCTTATCACAGTGGTGTGCAAGGGAGCGCGCCAGGTTAGAGAAGATTGCTAGACACAACCTACACTACTCGCCTGGGGATGTTCGCCTGCAGCATATGGCTATTTACCTCATGCGATGCAAGGCTCCTGAGGAGAGTATAGATAGAGCCATTCTAGAACAGCTACTTGACGACGTATCTGCAAATGAAAGTTATGATGATAGGTAATTAAGTATGAAGCTACAGTTTTGAACTAGACAGATGCGAAACTGTGTGACATGCTTTTCTATCAAAGTTCTGAGTTTTGCACGAAGTGACAGGCTTGTTTATCATAGTGTTGGGTTAGTACTGTATGACATACTTTGACTGTTAAACTTCTGTGCTACATGTACTATTGTGTGACATGTTTTGTTATCATAGTGCTGTGTTAGTACTGCATACTTTGACTATTAACTTCTATGCTACATGTACTATTGTGTGACATGTTTTGTCTATCGTAGTGCTGTGTTAGTACTGCATACTTTGACTATTAACTTCTATGCTACATGTACTATTGTGCGACATGTTTTGTCTATCGTAGTGCTCTGTTAGTACTGCATACTTTGACTATTAACTTCTATGCTACATATACTATTGTGTGACATCTGGTAGACTAGTTTTTAAAAAAAACTAGGTTTTCTACGTCGGCGAGTAGGCCAAATGATTGGACTTATCAACTAAAAGTTGATATGTTATGTTT
>JANVCJ010073192.1:0-10720 GCA_026413505.1 Epizoanthus ramosus
CGCTCATTCTCATTGGACAGTTTTACAGTTTGTTTGTTTCAGTCAGCTAAATCAAAGTGACCCCGGTTTCTGTAGTCGCACTGTAAGGTGTCTGAACACGGTTATTGGTTGACACAAGTATGAAACTTGTATAAGGTGATAATTATTTAGTTCTTACTCTTAATTAGCGCTACGACATGTATTACAGAGATTACCGAGACGTACTAGAGTAATACATTTTTGCTCTGCTTTAGGTTGCTATATTGTTTCCATGGCAACGAAATGCCTTTAAAATGACAATAATCTAGTACAAGATTATTCTTTCAAAAATTATGAGACAACTCTGACAGAGAGAAAAACTATTAAGGGGGTTAATACCTTCAATTGCTCTGTATCAGTTTCTCTGTCAGAAATGTTTGATTTTGGCATAATAACATTTGTGAACTACTAATACTTGATTTTGCAAAAAGTTTAAAGAATTGTTATCTAGTCGATTTTGCAAAACTCTAATATTTTGTAAATTTTAAGGTGGTTTGTAAGATAAATAGTTACCATGGAAATATCTTTAAAATACTTTTTTTTAATGTGAAATGTCATCAGTGACATAATATCAAGTACTGAGTCAAATATGAATTGGCACCTAAATATAAAAAACACTTGATTGGATCGGCACTAGCAGCACAGTCAGCTCAAAGATGGAACCAGTCACGGTTTGACTTCGAAAACAAACAGTGGATAACGACAAAAAGTGCATACATTAACATTATACATGTACATACATTATCTTTTTAATATCGGTAAAGTAATTTACAGTAATTACATTATCCTTACTTGTGCTCAGTACTAGCTTTCCAACTTCTCTTTTCAAAACTTTGTACGTAATTTGTTTGGTCAAATAAACACAGATACACTACATTTAGAACATCTTCCAAACTAGTGAAATTTTCATGAAAGGGGTACATTTGACCAGTCATAGCTCCTTAAAGAGCATGGTCATCCCCCTTTTTATTTCATTTTTGGAGTTCTCCTGTTATGGTCAACAAATAAGCAAAAAAATATAAAAAATCTATGTTCGCTTCTATGTCGGATGAATGACTTTAACGGATAGTAAATGTAATTGTTCATGTTTCTTATACGTGTGAGCACAGTTAGCGCAGTCTGTAAGAACTCGGACTGCTAGCCGGGAGGTCCCAGGTTCGATTCCCAGATCAGTAATAGAAAGTAACTTGCCCTTAGAAACACAGTTTCTTCAGTCTTGCAGGCCCACTCTCCTTGCTTCTCAAGAGTACAGTTGCGTGCCAAGGAAAAGGCCCTTTGGCCATTTGTGGAGAAATACATTCTTCTGAATTGGTCCGACAACACTCCTTGTTCCTCGTCCAAGTTTATCTCATAGGATATGACAAGATCTAACAAAAGCATATGAATATTAATGACAGCAAGTTTACACTACTTGCATCTACATCAACCACAACTTATCTACTGTCTGAGGCAGGATATGTATCATTCTACATTCAACAACACAACGCAACGCAACGCAACGCAACGCAACGCAACACAGCACAGCACAGCACAGCACCAGGCACAACACAACACAGCACAACACAACACAACACAACACAACACAACACAATACAACACAGGGGGCTCTCATGTTTTGCTTGCACCTTTCGACTGTCTTGCAGTCGAATACCATAAACTCCTGGTTATAATTACATCAGTTTGGTAACGTTCGCTTGAATTACACTCTCTCCGAAGCTCTTGTTTCTTTTCTTTTTATGTTTCAGTACTGGATGGATTCCGAGTGTTTCGATTTCTTGTGGACTATTCCCTGTGCATTAGATCTGTGGTGAATCTACGCAAGGCCTTTACGAACTGGTATAATAAACCCAGGACTTATAACCGAAACCATGCCATCAGATCACAAACAGTTAAACCAATCATATCGCACCACTATTACATAACAAGCCATAGTACTCTACCCTGGAGAATCGTCATATGATGAGAGATATTTCTACAACACTGAATGGAATTTTCACATAATGATTGGCTGAAAAAAGTGGCATATAAGAGTACATACCACAACAACATCAATCTTTATTTGACCCACCACAGTTTCGTTTGTGTGGCATTTCGCACGCTGATAGATTTTTCGTGGTATGTCTTCCTATACACCACTTCTCTTCGCCATCTCATAGTCAAAATTTGTTGTGGATTCTCGAGGCGCCACATTTTGACCATTCGATGATAAGAGTAACATACCACGGATATTTTAGTAATTTTAGTAATTTTTTAGTATTTTTACGGCTACTTTAGTAATATTTTTACTAAGAGTATCCAATCAAAATTCTTGAGTACTACAACAAATGTTGCATTCATAAACGTCTAATCTACCGGTAGTTCACTTCTACGTGCATACCTTTAGAGCTCGCCAATTCTTTGTCTCTGAATTTAAATTCCAGGGTTATGTTGATACTGGAAATATAGAAAGATGTTAATAATGTCTTCAAAAATAGCAGAGTAACTGTCTTGGAGAACTACGCAAATCCGATCTCCAGTTCGTCCTATGTCTGACAGACCTAACCTCGCGCACACGCTAATCTTCCTACAACATGCCTGAAGCTGCTAGGTGGCAGCTGTGTTACCTTCTCGCCCTTTATACAAAATATTTCATTTCAATTTATTTCGCTGTTTGCAATAAGCCAAAACCAAATATACGAAAATCTTACTAATAGGTCAAAACACAAGCCTTTTCGGTAGACCCATTTAGGGGGAGGGAGTTGGGGGCGGCAGGAACTGCCACCCTCTGTCTCCTCAGGAGATCAATCATAATATAATCTGGAAATGCTCTTGAATATCTTTGAAACTAAGAGGTAAAATCGAGAGAGAAATATACTGTGCACAGTTAAAGCATCACAAGCTTAAGGTCCTGAATAAATTGAAATAGCTGGTCAAACATGGGCGTGAGGGAAGGGGATGGTACCATGCACTGACAGCTGTGACTGATGAAAAAGGGGGTCTCTATGTGGGTCATGATCAGCTGACTCAAGCAAAGGACTGAGTGGATGCTGGCTGCGAATTGAGGATTCCAGAGCCAAGGACAGGGCCAAGTACATTTCTGTGCCATACTACTGCAGTTCTGTTCATGTTTCACGCTCAGTGAATACCAAGCTTGCATTACCATTTGTGTTCTGTCTTGTATAGGATAGGATAGGATAGAAACTTGTCTGTTGGTTTACTGCATATCGTATCACTGTCATACTGAATTAACGGCAACCTTACCATTTGTGTTCTGTGTTATCTACTGGATCTTTGCAAATCGTATCATTTTTCTCTAACACAATCCGATCGCTACTTAGTGTCATACGACTTTCAACATCAATGATCCTTCTCGTCCTGCAAACAGCACAAGTTAGAATTAGTTTCGGATATCATTTACGAATCTAAATGCAAACAAAATATTAAAGGCATGAAATCAATTAACAAATATGAACAAAATCTTGAACAAGTGGTTCTGATACATTCTATATAACATGAATCTGCTATTACCTGAACAGGAAAACATTCTCAGAACCAAACGCTCCAACAGTGATATCTGAAAGGTAGTGAAAAAGGATCAGATATGTCATCAATTTCATCTGTACCAAAGAAAAGCAATATAACATAGTCTGCAAGGGTTTGGAAATAACAAAAACGCCAATGGCGAATCGAAGTAAAACACAGTGAAAGTGCACAAAAACAGCCTTAATCCAGAATGCTGTCTGAGCCTAGAAAACTTAAATTATGAATTTTAATTTATTATTGATTACACCCAAAAGTAACTTAATTTTAAAGTAATTTAAAGTAATTTAATTTTAATTTCATTTCATTCTTCAACTCAGTGATAAATTCGTAGCACTATACGAACATTGCGATAATTGTCCTCTCACCGTCGTATTTATTGTCATCTACGTCCAGTCCCCCAGCAATGGAATTACCGAACATCTGGACAGGTTGTCCAAACTTCTGGCTCATTTCGGATGCCAAGATTCGCTGTTAAAGAAGAATTAAACAAGTATTAACAAGGAATCTGCTTCTTCTTCCACCACAGGGCGAGAACTATAACATATCAGCTTTAGTTGATCGATGCCATACAAACTTAACCAAGCCTATATTGTCCCATCCTATTGCATTCATACCGGTATCATATCCTATCTTCCTATCCTATCTTATCATATCTCACCTTATGTCATCTCATCCCATCACATCCTATCCTCCTATCCTATCTTATCTTATCATATCTCATCTCATCCCATCTCATCCCATCCTATCCTGTCCTATCACATCCTCCTATCCTATTTTATCATTTCTCATCCCATCTCATCATATACTATACTATCCTTCTATCCTATCTAATCCTATCCTATCCTATCCCATCTCATTATATCCCATCCCATCTCATCTCATACCATCTTAGCCTATCCTGTCGTATCCTATCCTATCCCATGTCATCATATCCCATCCCATCTCATCTCATACATCTCATCATATCCTATCTTGTCCTCCTATCCTATCGTACATATGTATCATATCCTATCTTATCCTATCCTAACTCATATCTCATTCCATCTCATCTCATCTTACCTTATCCTATCCTATCCTATCCCATGTCATCATATTCCATCCCATATCATCTCTCATACATATCTCATCATATCCTATCCTATCTTATCCTATCCTATCCAATCTATCTCCTCATATCCCATCCCATCTCATCTTATCTTATATTACCTTATCCTATCCTAACTCATATCACATTCCATGTCATGTCATCGCATCTTATCTTACCCTATCCCATGTCATCACATTCCATCCCATATCATCTCATACATATCTCATCATATCCTATCCTATTTTATCCTATCCTATCCTATCCTATCCTATCCTATCCTATCCTATCTCCTCATACCCCATCCCATCTCATCTTATCTTATATTATCTTATCCTATCCTAACTCATATCACATTCCATCTCATCGCATCCCATCTTATCCTATCCCATCCTTCATTATCACACGAGTGGACTAAATACGTTCGTAATATAGCAACAACTAAGTACACAAAGTACATGTAGTCCTAGAATGAGCCTGTACAATAACAATGTTACACTTTCTAGCGCACTTCTACGCGTTAAGACTTCTACATCACTTTCAATCATTAAAGTCAGTTAATAATAATAGCAGGCATGTTAGGTACCTGTCTGTACGTGTTCTCAATACCACTGACGGTGCCATGATAGATGTAAACAGCCCCGTGTTTATCAGGGCCATCATAAGGAGAACCGACAACAACGTCTGAAACACGATCGTAAAACACTGAACTCATTACCAGTATTCAGTCAAATATATTGTAGTAGAGGATGACTTAGTAAATATTTACCCTGTTCTATTGAAAATACTCGATTCTGATTAGTTTTCACAACATTTTGGCTCACTGATGGAAAATGATCGATACACATGACCACGTGTCGCTAGTAGCTGGTTCCTCGTGCACCGTTATACCCGGTTCACACTAGCGACGGAAGCAAAAGCGGAGACGGAAGAAGCCTTCCGTTCTAGTGTGAACCAGGAAAACGGAGACGGAAGCACAAACGGAAGCTGGACGGAAGCGGAGACGGAAAGAACGGAACGTTCCTTTTTCTTCCGTCGCCTCTTCTGCTTCCGTCACTTATGTCGAAGTGTGAACCAGAACGACGGAAGCGGAGATGGAAACGGAAAAATTAACCAATCATAAAGCTCTTTTCCATTCCCTCAACCCTTGTCCCTTGTGCACAACAGCGCGCAAGCGAGGCTATGGGATTCAAAAGCGAGGCTTCCACTTTTGTTTCCGTCATGTTGGTTCACACTTGGACATAAGTCCTTACGCTTCTGTCTCCGCTTCTGTCTCCACTTCCGTCTCCATTTCCGTCGCTAATGTGAACCAGACTTTATATAACAGACTGAAATTTTACTGTAGCAATGCAAAGCTCAGCTTTTCTTCACTAAAAAAATGTATTCGACAATTCTCTGAAATTAATAATTATACAAGTGAACTGGATATTTAAACAATGATATCAACCAGGTAAATTACAATCGAGTGTCATAACTTGCATTTTTTGTTATCAATGTCTTCGGTGTCTCCAGTTTCAGACTCGTTTGAAGTGAGGGAAAAGCTCAAAGAGAGAGATGAAATACAGCGAAGTTTATTGTGTTGAGTGAACATATATCTTCATATCTTTAATCCACAGCACACTGGATTCACGTACGTTGCACTACATTGCACTATATCTCAAAGGAAACCCTCTAACATATTTCGAAAGCTGTCTATAGTGACATCTCCAACAGCAGATAATTATATCTAACCTCTAATAATCTATAGCACACTGGAAACACCAACCTCGAAAGCCGTCTTTGTTGAGATCTCCAACAGAAGCGATAGCTGAACCAAACCGAGCACCTTTCTTGTTGTCACCCATGAGGGTCATCGATTCGACATAATCCACGGCTCCCTAGAAAAAAAAGAGCATAACGGACAATAAATAGAAATCAAGTGTATAGAAATAATGACTACCCCAGGATAGCTACTAAAGTATTCATTGCACTGTCATATATGTAGCAGTTATCGAACAAAAACATAATGATATACCGGTCAGTTAATTTACTACGTCACGCACGACGCATAAGGTCACACATGCAAATAATAGCTAAAGAGAACATAATACAATTGAAGCAGTTGCTGTTGTTGTACGTATATATTGTATATATTCAAACAAGCATTCGTGAGTTTGTGTGTGTGTGTATGTATGTGTGCGTGTGTATGCGTGCGTGTGCGTGACTGCACATTATGTGTGCGTGATGTGTATGTGTGTACGTGTCTGTGTGTGCATGATCGCTGTGCGTGTGTGTTTGTTCATGTGTACGTATACGCGTGCATGTGCGTGAGCGTGTGCTTGTGCTTGTGCGTGTGCGTGTGCGTGTGCTTGTGCTTGTGCGTGTGCGTGTGCGTGTGCTTGTGCGTGTGCTTGTGCGTGTGCGTGTGCGTGTGTACGTGCGAGCCTAACATTAGAGACCTTAAGATACCACGACGCAAGATCCACGACGCGGAAGTGAAAGGGCCTAGAAATTTATTAAGCATAATTCATATTTCTAGGAACGCGCACTTGCTTATGTTTCCGGTATTAGCTATGTTGCCGTCTTCTTGAAGACACCAATCAATAAATTTGCCATCGTGGAGAAAGACTGAGTATTTCATTTTGCTCATATTTTGGACGGAAAAGCCAAAGTGATGAACTTTGTACTGGAATATTTTATTGTAATTACGCACCCTATTCAAATAAAGTGTATGTATGTATGTATGTATGAATATACGAAGAACAGTTAAATGCAGAATTTGTGGCAAAAAGACAATAGCTTAAAGGAAGGTAGCAAATGTGCCGATAGTTATTCATTGAATTCTTTGCACAAGTTCAGTGTCACCGCGAGTCTTGACGATACTGATTCAAGTGTACCCTTGGCCACTTGTGCCAGTTTCTAAGCAAAGTCATAAAGACTCCAGTAAGCATGCTTTATATTAAATACTCTGCATCTAACAGTATTGAAACGTAACCGAAATAAAGCGGGATGGTTATTGTTGTTTCATATGCCCACATATGCAAATAACGTAACCAAACTAGTATAATTCCAAACTCTTTGCCGTTCATAGAGCCTAATAAACTCGTCGTCGTTAATGACCTTTGAACGATCGTGCTTCTTGTATATCTAAAGGAAGTCATTGCTTTACTGATACATTTACAAGTCTAGAAGCTCCTGTCGATTGTACTTCTTTTAAAATTCTGGCACGAACGGCGATACTCTTCCCATGGCCAGTCACGCTCTCAGTCCGACTACTGACGTTGTCATATAGCAAGGCCCTATTACCAAGAGTAAGGGGAGATTGCATCCAGTATTCTTATCGTTAGGATTTGTTATTAGATCTCGGGCTGGAAGAGCTTTTATTATAATCCTTTTATGGTATTTACAAACAAATAGCTGGGTTGACTTAATAGCATTAAAAGTGCAGTGATCGTTGTCCATACCTTTCTATTATTAATATAAACAAACACTCGCCCTTCGTCCTGGATGTCCGTGTACTGAGGAGCACCGACCAAGATGTCTGTATACCTAACAAATGCAAAACAACAGAGCGTTAGTCCTTTATACTACGTCATAGTATACCTTCCTAAAACAGATACGTCATTAGAATTTTACGCCTGGTGTTGCTTGAAAGGGCACTCAAGTAGGTTGCTGAAATTGGTGTTTTTCTACTCATCCGTATCTCACGCGAGAAGCGACCAATCGTTCGATTGTTCATGATTCACTGTGGGCAAAATGTGCAAATGTTTGCATTTTTTGGCCAGGAGCTTTCACATGCGGATGTACGTACCTAGGAACAAGGTTGTGATTTTTCTTTTCCCAGTCTCTTCTGGGGTTCAGGTCCAATAGGTGAATCTTTCATGACGTCATTGTTTACACTTCGCTTCATTAGCATACCTGTTTTAGTTTCTAACCGATCTACATAAATAAAAGCACTGAATATGGAAAGAACCTTGCCTAGAGTGCATCGTTGGAAAGTAACAGTGTGATATGTTGGATAGTTCTTGTGCGACGCGCACATGTCTGAGTATGACAGTTAGGGTTGTTTAACACAAGCTTGAGGAACCGGACAAATGTACACTGAACTAAGGCAGTTGTACCCGTGAACCTCTAATTACCAGTCAGTCCCTCCTATACGACAGTATCTGTAAAACTGAACTGAGCTATATATTAGGCATATCGAGCCAGCTGTTAGAAGATCAAGCAAGGAACCATTTTTTTTTACTACTCTTAGCACTAATATTCGAAGTCGTTTAAGGTGTCATCACTTTCAAGTCAAAGCTACGAAACAGCTAGTCTGCTCTGCAGTACTTAAGTTAAGCTACATTTTGATTCACTTTCTTCCCGACGTTTGCGTTGTAACGTAATCTTTTGAATTCTGTTTTCTTTTCCACTGTGCCACTGTAATTTCTAATTTAAGTCAGTCATTTAAAAATGTCATGAGGAAGCCCAATCAGCCCTATTGAAATTCCTTTTGGGCTTACCCACCACGATAATTATGTCTATTAATTATATAATTGCAATCTATGTCGTGCATCAAATAAATGAAAAATATAAATGAGGGTAGAACATCTGGCTGGTAATCAGTGGGTCGTGAGTTTCCATCAGCACCTAAAATTTTTGTTTTCTTGTTGGCTTCCTCTAGTTTTAAATGTGTCAATCGACAGTCCTCACCGCCATAACCCCAGCCAGTTGTATTGTAACTACTTCGCATTGGGTGACCAAGCAATATACAATTGTACCTTCAGTCGGTGTGCACGTAACTAGCAATCTTACATCAACATAACTCCTGTAAATTATCATACATGCATAAACCAACATAATGAGGTTGAAGTTGTGATTGTGATTGTGGTTGTGCTTGCGGCTGTGGTTGAAGTCGTAATTAAGCTTATTGTTGTGGTCGGTTAAAGCAAAATAAATCACAACTGGCATTTTAAAGAAGATCACAGTCTTACTTGTCGTTGTTGAGGTCCACAGCACAGAGCACGCTGCCAAAGTAACTCCCAAACTGTATGGAGCAACATGTTCACATGTGGAATTAATGATTCAATACTAAGCTAAATATCCCGCGCCCTTTCAAGCTCCTTCAAGCATTGCACACTGGGGATTCATGCTCACTTGATAACCAAACCTAGCGTTGGAATAGATTAAATGTAATCTGTATTGCAGAATCTTAGGTCCTGTTTACATGGAGGGCATGAATGTCGCATTTACAGCTGTCAGATAATTTCCTAAAAATGGATTTCATACAATGTCGTTCAGGCTTCAACGTTGTGAGAACATTTTCACAATCTTATTATCATGTATGCAAATCGTTTTTCACATAAATAGTCATTAATTTATATAATTCTAAATATTAAATGTGTTTGATACAATATTAACCGACGGGGACTTAAGTAGCTAAGTATACTGATGTGACTACAACAACAGTTCATGACATTCAACTTTCCCTTCTTCTCTTTGATTCTTCAATTTTCCTGTTCCTTTCTTTGATTCTTCAACGCTCCCATTCCTTTCTTTGATTCTTCAACTTTCCTGTTCCTTTCTTTGATTCTTTAACGTTCCCGTTCCTTTCTTTGATTCTTCAACATTCCCTTTGATTCTTCAACTTTCCCTTCTTCTCTTCCATTCTTCAACTATCCAGTTCCTTTCTTTCATTCTTCAACTTTCCCATTCCTTTCTTTCATTCTTCAACTTTCCCGTTCCGTTCTTTGATTCTTCAACGTTCCCGTTCATTTCTTTGATTCTTCAACTTTCCCGTTCCGTTCTTTGATTCTTCAACTTTCCCGTTCATTTCTTTGATTCTTCAACTTTGCAGTTCCTTTCTTTGATTCTTCAACCTTCCTGTTGATTTCTTTGATTCTTCAACTTGCCCTTCTCCTCTTTGATTCTTCAACTTTCCCGTTCTTTTCTTTGATTCTTCAACTTTCCCGTTCCTTTCTTTGATTCTTCAACGTTCCCGTTCCTTTCTTTGATTCTTCAACGTTCCCTTCCTTTCTTTGATTCTTCAACGTTCCCGTTCCTTTCTTTGATTCTTCAACGTTCCCGTTCCTTTCTTTGATTCTTCAACGTTCCCGTTCCTTTCTTTGATTCTTC
>JANVCJ010073203.1:0-12242 GCA_026413505.1 Epizoanthus ramosus
GGCAGGACACATGGTATAGATGATAAATAAAGCTCCCAAATACTGAAAATAGTATGCATTCCGTTGCAACATAAAATTGTTTTAGCATCCTTAATGTTGTTATTTGATGTAGTGAACTTTAACGGCACGATCCTCTTATCCTGCAAGTATCACTCTTAACTAGTAAACGAGTTCAGAGGCAGCACAAGTACAGTTTCAGTCATAGAGCAGTACATTCACTTACCTATACGCGTACAACTCGGAGTGATCTCGAGACGAGCAAAATTGTGAATTGTGTTAAAAGAAAGTTTGGCAATTCATTAGCTGTTGAACTCTTATGACATGTTCTCAGTCGGCTTTCTGTTTGTTATTCCTTGCAACTGTTTGGATTCTAAAAGGTATACATGCATAAATACTTTATTACCATGTCCCAAAAGGGGACGTGAAAAATGATCAGCCTCCTATATACAAACGTTTTTGGGAAACGATTTTGGACTCAATGAATTGGAAATTTAGAAAAACTTCAATCTTTTTTGACAACGAGGGAGACATTTCTAGTCTTTGACGCAACATCTCGCAGAAACATAGAAACAACCTTGGCTCCTTTGATAGTAACTGATTAATATGCAAGTTCTAGGGCTTCGTGTCAGTGCGGCGTTTTTGTAGTTCGCAGCTAAGCAAAGACAGTTCGCCTTGTTTATTCAGCTGAACTGGGTCGTTAGTTCTGGCAATATTCCAACACTATTCCCATATAATAATCAATTTGCCGCATAGTGTATGTTTTTTGTGAAATAGTAAATACAGTCAGGAGTAACATACGATCACGCATATTTATTCGTTTTTCAAAAACAAATGTATCTCCTCTTGTTTCCCATTTTTTCCATATTTCGGATTTGAGTCACTTGTTCTCGTGAAGAAGCAAGTTGCACTGCACTTTCTTTTCTTTTCTTAAACAATTTGATATTTCCAGTGATGCTACAGAATATGTCGACAATTTGAGTCACTACTATTAATATTCACCGTCATTTCAAGATGTGACTTTGTGTTGGAGTCACCGGTTCAATCCTGAACCAGTTTGGCAATTTGGAATATGGAACTTTCCACGCGGACTCACGAACTTGGAATTGCATACATGCTATCTCAAACGTCGAACCGGGAGTTCAATCTCCTTCCTGAAGTCGAGGATTTGTAAATCGTGGTTATCACCCTTGCCAAGACATCTGTATTTGTCCCAATAGAGGTATGTGTTTCGGGTACCACTGAAATGTTTTAGAGTCAAGCTAAAAGTTCGTCTTGTTCGGATCGTTCTTGAATCGAAATATACTTGTATAAATTACAGAAGAGGAATGTCCAAATCGACTGAATTATGAAGTTCAATAGCTAAACGGTATAACGACTGTCAGTTGTCTAGCAGTCTAGAATTATCTCAGGAAGTAACTGTTAATCCGACAAGAAGAACTGTGGTCGAATAGGACTGAGTAATATACTTTACTGTAAACTGCCAGTAAATTTGGATATGCCGATCCGTATCACAGACAACGTTTTTAAAACTGTAACACCATTTGAATGACTCGCCAAGTTAACAATTACTAGATGTTACAAAGAAAGAGAAGTTAGATGCTATTATGAATTGGCAACGTTTGACTTTGAGATGTTATTTAAAATAATTTATTGTAATAGCTATAATTATGTCAAACACAAAAGAAATCAGATTTCGTTTTTTAGATATGTGCCCGTGAATACTTCATAGTTAGCGTGTAGATATACTAATGAAGACTAGACTCAATAGTCAGCGTGCACGTCTAAGTTTACTCAAAACACTACATACAAACGCGTGTATTTAAAACAAATGAATACACTTCAAAACACTTAAATAATTGTGTTTTTTGCAAGTAAACCGAACACAAAACTCTGTTACTGATCGGCGATGTGTCAAGTGCTGACTATTTATCGGGCTCCAGTTAACACATTTCTAACACTTCTCAGTTTGATATACTGAATCAGGCAGGACAAAAAGTCACGTGTATAAATACGTTCTCTCGAAATCCAGGCCGGGCTGCTAGGCAGTTTTTTGTTTACCATTTGCGAATGCAGTAATCGACACAAGTGAGCAAGTAAAGCCGTAGTTGGATTGCCTAAATCGCAATCATGTGAAACGAGATATATCAAAAGAACGACGCTCAACAAATTATACACCACTACGGGCGCTATATAAAAATATTTTATTATTATTATTATTATTATTATTATTATTATTTACTTGTGCGCCCTTTGATTAACGATAGAGAGTGGGTGAGTGAGTGAGTGAGTGAGTGAGTGAGTGAGCGAACGCGAGCGAGAGTGAGTGAGTGATGCCGAGAGTGAGTGAGTGAGCCCGTCTGGACCGGCACTATGAGCTAAAATAGTATTTATAGTCATGTCAGGAAACAGTAAGAAAAAAGCAATATAGGTAGTAGAAAACTTCCTTCGTGTTCGTCTTTGTTTTAAATATACAGTAACTGGCCGTTCAATTTAGTCTATATATATATATGGTTCTCAGTAATTTGTATCAGCGAGCAGGTAACGGGTCCGACACATGTATGTGAACTTGAGTTGAGAACAGGTTAGGACAGAGCAGAACATACGCTTGGCTGAGCAGAGCAGAGCAGAGCAGATTTATTACTAAATGGTTTTATTAATTATGTATGTAGTTTTTAGAACATAGTTTTAGTCTTGTATGTTAATGGCACTTTAAATTTAGAAAATGATCGTATTTTGAACGAGTTCTATAGCTCTTAGGCGATTCGTTATAAAATAAAGGATTGATTGATTGATTGATTGATTGATTAATTGATTGATTGATTGATTGATTGATTGATTGATTGATTGATTAGTATATCCAACGCATGTGTTATCATTACCTAGGGACGGTTTCTCAAGTATATAAAATATAGATGTATGCAAGGTATTTCGGTACTTGCCTTTGTTTTCGGTGACTTGTGATTAGATATATCAAAGCACAGACGGTAAATAGTAGAAGACACGCCAAAATAATAAACACCATTTCTAGCAGTTCCCCGTTGACGAGTTGACCATTTGCTATTGGATAGTTCTGCACATCGTTTCTACCTGTTGTAGTTGGTCTTGTTTTTGTTGTTGTTGTGGGAGTGTTCGCTAATCGTACAACTGGACGTTTTGCGACGAATAGATTTGTGGAATCATTATGAGCAATACTGACTTCACTCTTGTGTCTGCCTAGTAATAGAGATATTTAACAAACCGTTTGTACGTATCTGACACTCACAATGGTGAAGTTATACATTTTTAGCAATGTCTTCAATTAAAATTTTTAAGTAGAAGAATATAGAATGAGAGACATAGTATAATCGATTCTATTAGAAGGAAAGAGAAAAATAATAATGAGAAAATAGGCGTTTAGGATACAACGAATGATAACAGGAACAGTGACCTATATAGATGTCGTTATAACCTTGCCATTGTAATTAGTATTAACATTAACATTAGCACTTAAAGCACTAGCATTAACTTTAGCATTAGCATCAGCATTAGCATTGGCATCGGCATCGGCATCGGCATCGGCGCGCATTGTCATTGGCATTGGTATTACCATCAGCATTAAAGTCAGCAATAGCCTTATCATTATCATTATCATCAGCATTACGCTAGCGATGTCAATGCTAATGCAAGCGCCAACTTGTAGATCGATCTTACTTACATCTAACTCCGCCTTTAACTTTAAACAAGATGCAAGATGGTCGTATTGGGCTGGCTGTTGTTTGATGTCGACATTCTAATGTCAATTTCAACATCCTGCCATCCAAGAGAGCCATGTCAGGGCCATATCTCAGCAACTACAAATACAGATACAAATACAACTTATTAATGATTAGAACAGTGTATATTGACCATTTTATGTACACAATATTATCCCACTCATATGCGAGCTTATGGAGGGTACCTCTAGCCACGAAGTTCTAGCCACAACTTCTCCACTTCTTGATCTTTGCCCAATAAATGATGGGGTAGGTACACTTGACAGTGTATACAGTGCAAGTGCCTGTCTGCTCTAACCACTCGCAGGCACCAAAAAGAACTTTCGAAGCACTCTGTTTCCAATTAATTTTCATATTTAACGGCAGTAATGGATATATGGAACCCAGTAGGCTTAAATCTCTAACACTGAATGTCATTGATACACAAAGGAGGCTACCGAATGACAAAATTAAAAAGAGAATACGAGAGAATATAACTGACTATACTTACTCACCACATCTCTCATTTCCATTTACTTTGTATTGTTCTCGGTAATTTTACTAAGGCATAGTTGCCTACGGAGAGGGTTAGGCGGAAATGACCAACATCTAGGAGTTATTTTGACGTTCAGGAAGCAGGTAAAATACCATTGCACTTATAATTAGTTAGCCAAGACAAATAGAATAAGCATGCAGTGTGACCGTGTTATTCAGTTGTAAAGTTGATGGTGAAGTTGATAAAATAAATAAAACAAACCAAATTCCTAGTCAGAATTTTATCCTTTGAAATAGACATTCTTTTCCTTTATAGAACTGACTGGATGTGCGTGTCGTTGAAATATTTGTAGTCGTGAAGGATAGAGTGTGTAGGTCAGGATGCACACGATATACTCCACGACTATGCAAAATATTAATCCTACAAACCTCAACAAACACTTTCGAAGACCACTGAGACGAAAAGTTGAAGGTCTTTGCCAACTGGTGATATGTCAGACCGTTCCATTTTCCATCGCAACCCAGGTAGCCATTATAGCCATTCTGTGCATTAAGTCTGCATTGTTCTGTCGTGGAGTTGAAGGAAACTTCATACAGGTGTCTTTGGCTTTCTTTCGACATTACTGTTATCGGATCAGTAGTTTTCTCCTTTTTGAAAAGCAGCACACAGCCTATGTAGTTTATTAAAAGAAAGACAACAATATAATAAGTATAGATTATAAACAAAAATGCTGAAATATGTTAACAACAAACTAATTAAAGAAAATGCAAACCAAATTGAAGTAAAATGATCTAGTAGTTAATGTGATAAACTGCATTTAATTGTAACTGGCAAAATCTAACAACTAATTAAAAATTAACATAATATAATATTATTTTTTAAAAGAAAAAAGCAACTGTATTATCCTTTAAAGTATCTGACCCTGAAGCAGCACGGTGAAGAACGCAGGCTTTAGTTTCTTAGTAGGCATTTGAAAGTAAGGTAAGCACAAAATACAGGTTGTAATAATACAACAACAACAACAACAACAACAACAAGAACGACAACAATAGCTTTATTTGTACTCAATTTGTACTCAATAATACAGACATTTCAGTATTCGCGGTGAAGAGGATAAAGAAGAAAATTATACCGATACCGATTGTATAATAGTAAGTTGAGCCTTAAGGAAAATATTAGTAGCCGAGTTATAAGAATAGATTAACTATGGTTAACAGTAACAGTTCATAGTAAAGATTAGAGTATCTAGAACTATAACTGAGTTTAGATGTTTAGCTTGTAACAATTCCATATTATTTATCTCCAAACAATTATATCATATCATATCATATCACATAATCATATGATCATAGTATTTCATCGTCAATGGAAAATGGCTGCATTAACTACACAACTGTCTCTTTAGAGAAATTAGGAATATAGTTGCAGTTATCAGCACGTGCAGCAGGTTTGGCAACAAAATGTCTCTTACCTTCCTTTTGACGGACATTGATGCTGTTTTCACATTTCCAAGTGGCCTCATAGAATGTGCTTTGGTTCTTTCCGCAAAAACAACCAC
This sequence comes from Epizoanthus ramosus, assembly GCA_026413505.1. Lineage (NCBI taxonomy): Eukaryota > Metazoa > Cnidaria > Anthozoa > Zoantharia > Epizoanthidae > Epizoanthus > Epizoanthus ramosus. The sequence goes on from JANVCJ010073203.1 coordinate 5,786, forward strand.
ATTTACCTGAAAGCCGTTTTCCTTGCAAATAACTACATACATTGACCTCGGAACGGCATCGTGCTGGGGAAAGCAACATTTCATCGTCCCCATATCTGTAATCACGAATGATTGTGACATTTGACCTTGTTGCTCTAGACATGTTTATAATATGTAAGCCACTGAGTATAACAAGAAGTAGCATGTTTGTTAAATTACGAATGATATTAAACACCAAATCTCGATCGTGTTGTTTACCAAGCTTGCGAATGCCATGCGCAAAGCTTGTATGTCAAACGTTGAGTTGGTCGTGTCGTCATAAACACGATTACGAAGACTCTAGGGAACAAGAAGCTTCCTTTCCCATGGCTTCATGCATCCAGTATCTATTCCCTTTTATTGTGCCTTGCAGTGATGCAATATCTGTGTCATTGTTATCATTATCTCATTTCCGTTCATTGGCGTCGTTATTTATTCAAAGTTTGCACTATTTCTTACGCGTTATCTTCACGTTCCCGCTTTTCCAGACGATCTTTCCTGACTTATACGGTGTCGGTATATCTGCTTTACCTAAGTACCGCTGGAGATCTGTTTATATAGCTACTAGAATCCATCTACAACTAAAGAATCTTTTAAAATCCTTTGATGTTGTATTGCCGCGCCTGGAAATATCTATATACTAGGAATAGATCTACTGATACAAAATCCACTTAAAGAGGAATATATAGATGCTATTAGCTCTGACGTTATTGGTAGAACAATTGATAATAAGCAAAGGCTCCCACACCAATTAACCTTCGATTATTGTGCCATACATACTTCTGTTACAAATTATTTTCATCATCCGGTATGGTGGGTTGTATTCGTATGGTGGGTTGTATTCCGCAAATCGAAAGATGTTTTTCGAACTACACACGAATTCAAGTGCATAGCGTGTTTTAAGCCAATATTGTCATCTTTCGCCCACATACAATACGTGTTTCAAGCACATCTATTCCGACCTTTCGTTAAATATTCAGATCATAACCTCTATAGTCGATATTCCCAAAACATGGACATAACCAAATAAATTATTGGAGATACTCAAATCATTAAAGTTGAGACTCGAGAAGTATATCCAAATCCAAAACATATTACTCCAAATACCTTTGGAGTTTTGCACTCGATGCGCTGCGTTGTAAACAGATGTTTGGAATCCATTACCTTGTTATGCCCCAAAACTGAGACAACGATGGTAAACTCCATGTATCAGGCTCGAGATGCGACAGCACTGTTTCGAGTTTGTAAAATGTTTAAAACGTCGTTGATTGTCATCAATATGAAATGCATGTTTACCATCGTTGGCTTAGTAAACTAGTGTATTGCTCTTCTGTGTGGTCAAACACTTCAGCCACAAATATCAAGAAGTTACAACTGGTCCAGAACTTTGCGTGCAGAATAGTGACACGCACTGCGAATTTCGAACACATCAGCCCAGCCCTACGGGAACTCAAATGGCTGCCTATTAAACAACAGCTGGACTACAGGGACGCCCTTATGGCTTATAATTGTGTAAACAACCTCGCCCACAGTTACTTAATATGTAACCAGTTAAGCAAACGGTCAAATGTGCATGGACGCCAAACTTGTAGTTGCGAACTGCAGGTCATTCCCTTTTTCAGAACGGCACCAGGCCAGAAATCTTTCAGTTGTAGAGCAGTAAAAATCTGGATCGATCTTGATAAGGAGCTGAAAGGAAGTTCTACTTATGCATCTTTTAAAAATAATCTCAGACGTCACCTAATTTCAGAATATTTTGGAGAGTTATAGAATAAAGCCTTTCTAGTTCGTTTTTCGCGTATTTCATCAGAGTATATTATTGTTGACAGTAACCATTTTTAAACTCTTACGGAGAGTGCATAGTATATTATCTAATATTACATTATTTTACCTCCATTTTTTCTTCAAAAAGTTCACAATGATGGACTGACTTCTTGTAATATATCAATGATATACATCTTGCTGGACATGGGGTGAACATAGCTGCTTGCACAGTTCAACGTGTGAAAACTCTGGGGATGTGCGTGAGAAAAACACTTGTATAGACTAAGGTAGATGAGTTTCAGACGCCGTATCTTTCATTCGCCGTATTTAATACTTGAATTCAAAGTTCATGGAAAGACCAACGTGTGAAACGGATTAAATACGGCATTTTCAATATAAATACGGCAGAAACATTAATGTGGCAGAGTTACCATATTTAATTCAATTAAATACGGCGCATGAAAGATACGGTGTCTGGAACGGGCCTAATATTCATGAACAGACTGAATGTACCTGCTTTCTTTAAATATTAATAATACGATGTTGAATGTACACGGTGCACTTCGTCGCTGTACACTTTTTTTTAATAAGAGCAAACTTAATAAAAACATTGAGGCTGAAATCGCCTGAAAAATAAGAACAAAACTAAGAATAAACTGAGGCTGAAACAAAATTTCGTTCCAAATTTGTATGAGTTCATTACGAAAAATACAGCTAATAAGAACAAAATAAGAACATTTTGAGCCTGAGTGAAATAGCTACGTATACACTATAAAATACACGAATATTGGCAACTTTTATTGCATTATTATACATTAAAAGCACAATGTCAGTCAATATTGTTGAAAATAACGTTTTTAATAAAGAAGTTTGTTTTTTCATTTTAAAACTACAATCATCAGGGACGTTCAGTGGTTATCTTCCATCTAAATCAACCCTATACAGTGTGGGGTGGGGCAAATTTCCTTCCTTCATATATTTTTCTAAGGTTCACTATGGAAGGCCTCTTTGTAGTTCATACGAGGCTGTTAATCCACAGCTTTCTGTCGCAGCTTATGGGGGATCTTGTGTAAAATTCATTTACAGTTTAGGAAATGTAATATATATATAATGTTTTAGAAAGAGAACGGCGACAATTGCCAGATATATGACTGTAGTTGCCAAGGAAATTAATTATGTCTTGGCAATGACAGCTGCAGCGGCTGGTCCTAATATCACAATTTGTAGAATAAAAGGTACATGTACTCAGATCCTCAAATGTTGCTTAAAATATCGTTGCGTCACATGATTCTTTTGAGAAGACGTATATGAAAGGTACATCAAAACATATTTATATAACGTCATTAAATGTCATAGCCAATTAGTGGGTTCTAATTGTAGATTTTAAGTATAAGTCGCAAAATTGTTCTAGTTAACTTTTCTTTGAAGTTTCTAAACTTAAAAGTCGTTACTTAACACAGTTATATAACGAGCTGGAGTTTTATATCAGTGATCACCACCCTAGCCTCTGTTTTAGCAGAAATTTACCGTGATTTATTAGCACAAATATAATGAACGTTTTTATGAAAAATAGAAATTACAATTTTATTTTTAAAATAATTTCGTGTACATTTCTAGTACTTAAGAACGCACGAGCCATTGTTGACTTTCAGCTGATATAAAATATAAAACTCAAGCTCGTTGTATAAACGCTCAGAGAAACAATCACATGCGTCCATTTGCAATAGAACACGGCAAATTTCTACTAATATTGAATATTAAGAAAGGTGTGTAGTTAGTGCGGAATCTGGTCTTCTTCCCTCTTCTCGGGTCGGGCTAATACTGGTATGAAAGGAAAAAATTAGGCTAGCCAATGTTTGAACAAAGCAAGGGCTATAATTATGAACTCGTTTGGTAATTATCCATCCACCAAGGAAAAGGCCGAAGAGAACACTACAATACCATTAGTGTCTTCATTAATTAGTATTATAATTCAATATACTTTCTTAAACAAATCATAGCGCAACTCATTTTTAAGGAAAATATAAACATATATTTTTATCTTATCGATTGGAACTACGCAATCACAACTTTTGTAAGGTATCAGTTTATATCTAGTTCATGGGGCTGGAGGCGAGATAAATTATATAATACCAAATAAATCACGACGGGATAATATAATTGTCTAGTGTCGGCTATTGTATGAAAACTTCATTCTTTTTATAAGAAACTCCAGTATCTTAATGTTTCTTTCTTCAATTTCCCGGTCGACTGCAACAATGTTATACTCCATTGCAAAACGTCGTTTCAGTTTTAACAACAATAAAATAACCTTCGCATTCTCCACAATATGAACGATAGGATCCTGGAATGACATAAAACTGTCCTCAAAAAAACCCGGAATCAATCCCAAATAATTATCATTTGTGTAAATACTTCCAGCTTTCTTTTACCATGTCGTTTTCCAGTACTTCGTTAAATGACAAAAATATTGAGTTCCTGCATTGCTGTAGGACAACGGTCTCAGAAAATCATGCTACTATATATGGCCCAAATTTCCAAATAACGAACTAAATGTCCTGTCATCTCCAGAATATTTACGATATGATTACGGTGTGTTATGAAAATAAAAAGAATTGCAGTCTTATTTAATTTCTAATTACATTTATTTGTTTTGATTGACTATACAATGTCGGTGTATTGTAGTACAGAACTGATGTGGAGAGAGAATTAAAATCCTTCCAAAAATTAATTAAAACAAATGACAATTGTCTCTATAGTGAATTTGCGTACTGCCCTTGAACTCCTTCAAAGGACAATTGTGGTCATTGATACCACTTCAGTTATCTTGTATCGTTCTTTTCTTGTTCTATATAATCTCTCTGTTTAGTTTACTATAAATTTGAGTAAATTGCGCAGCAGAAGCAACTTTTGATCGCCCGGTTTACTTCCTGCTCATTTTAATTATATCACTATTATATAGTGAGTATCAGAGCCAATCAGATTCCAGTATTTTCAATACAATGCTAGTAGATATCTTGGATTTGATTAGTTTAAAATTGGGCGCGAGTTGTCCTGTTTATACAGCATCAAGCAAATTTCAGAAATTGTCAGTAGTGAAAGGCTATGGTCACTTGTACCTTTGCAAATACGTATTTTTTTGCATTCATTGCTAATTTTCAATTTACCTACATTCAATTTTTTATCATTGCTCCTGCGTCATAATAGCGGTGACATTTTCCGTTCACTCTTTCCGCAGGCAATCCGCCTTGTTGTAACTGAAAGTCGGTGGATGGCATCTCCGCAACAGAGTACTCACTCCCCAATATAGTTTCTGCAACGTCATACTTTTGAGTTCCTTGTTCGTATCTCCCGACCGCTTTTACTTCACGTTGCTCGTGTGGTTCTGCAGATTAATATGAATAGTAAAAGTTTGATATACAGACCAGGTGTGGCGATGGGATTTTATGAGTGGGTTTTGCATTTACTGATTTTACGATCCCACAAGATATCCCACGAGCTTTCGTAGATGCTTTATCCAATTAGTGAACAGAACTAGGCTTATTTATGCTGCTGATAGGTTAAGTTACGTTTTGTCAAATATCTCTCAAAACCCACTTGAGATGCAACTGAAATGATATTCGTAAAGTACAGAACAACGTTTCTCTGTACAATTTTGACTTGGTATTATACAAAGACAGGTTAGTTCGTGTGTCCTTGTGGTTTTTAACAATATTTCTGGGGAAACAAAACGAATCAAATATTTCTTTTTAATTTTAAAAACTGTAAGTGGACACAAAAAATATTAATTCCATCAACTCATATTCAGAACCCAGTACAAATACCGGACCGGAAAACGTGAAAGAGCACCACACGTGAAATCAGGGTGTACGAACCTTCAAATCCTGAGCCGCTCGATTCGATATTCTGGTATTTTGGTTCATTTGGGGCGCTGTTCTCTCTGTTGTTACCGACAGCTCTCGGCGATTCCATGCTACGAGTCCTCCTTTGAAATACTGCCTTGCCGCCAACAGCCCCAGGTCTATTATTAGAACTAGTAACACCTCCAGTAAAAGAAAGAGACATGTTCTGGTAGCGGTGACCCACCTGCATGCTCGGTAAAGTGTTGAGGCCTGAGTTACTTGGTAACATGTGTGCTTGCCTCGACCAACTGCTGTCGTCCGCAGTGGTTACTACCTCCACCACCGGGTATATTGGATTAGGGTGGACAAACGTCATGTCTCGTTTATTTTTGCCGCTTTCCGTATTGATATTGCTTAGGACGTTAGACATCTCGTAGAGATCATTATCTGAACACTTCACAGACTCTATGTCCTCGTATGTGGAAGATCTGTTCCTCTGAGGCAGTGCGTGAGATTTTTCAGGAGATACGATAGGCTCGGCTGACTTTCTATGCGAGTTCAGGCTTCCGTTAACATCCTCATGTGCTATATAACAAATATGATATTATTAGTTCTTCTAAAATCTCAAAATCTTAAAGCTATTAATCTTAGAGTACTTATCTCACGATAGAATGTTGATACAATGACCTAGACAATTCGACAAGTCGTTCTGCTTTGTGGTCGCACGACCGCCCCCGGGGGGGCGGCGGGCCCCCGCGGCCCCCACCGCCGGGGGGGGGGGGGGGGGGGGGGGGGGGGGGGGGGGGGGGGGCGGGGGGGGGGGGGGGGGGGGG
>JANVCJ010073214.1:0-12242 GCA_026413505.1 Epizoanthus ramosus
ACACGTTATTATCACTACTATGCTAGTAATAATAATAATAATAATAATATTAATAATAATAATAATAATGATAATGATAATGATAATGATAGTAATAATAATAATAATAATAATAATAATAATAATGATGATGATGTGATGTGATGATGATGATGATGGCAATAATGACAACAATATACAAATATCAGTTCAGTGTTTAATGCGGAGTTATTGAAATTCTAATATACATTCTTACATGTCGCCAAAGCCTTGTTAATGTTGTTATGTGGGAAAGTTACGGATTGATGACTGAAGCAGTTATCGGCTGCACCGCCGATCCACTGGGGACCACTTCAGCAAATTCATCCAAGTATATTCCTTCTGCGAAGTCATCACAGGCACCCTGAAGTTCCACGGCTACATCACTTAGCAAATCGTCCAGCAGATCCTCACTTACACTGCAATCAAACAAGCAAGAACTTGCAAACTAATTTAATCGAATTACTGACGCAACAGTCTCTCAGACTTACGCTCCCATCCTCCCATCCTCCTCTGTTTGACTGTGTTTATCAGTCTCTTTGCTAATATTACAATCGCCCCAGGTAGCAGGTACATAACTAAGCAACATACGTGTGATAGAAAGGATAAAAAATGCGATGAAAATCTATCTGACATAGAGAAAACTAGCAGAGCGAGACGCGTTGACTGCGAGAGGAGTCTGATTTTCTCATCTCATATTTGATCTAACCGTGAGCTAAAGATTACAATAGTATCAGTACTTTGTGCCTGGGATGACATGCGACAGGTCGGATGTTTGGCTGATGTTAATTTTTAACCAATGATCATGTTAACCTTGTAGGGGACTTCGAGTCCTATTGTTTATACACCCTGTATAATAAAATAATTATACTAAATCTTCAAAATAAATAGAACTAAATTAAATAAATTAAAATATTTTTCCAATCTGAATCAGTGCTCTGATTAAACCCTGAATAGCTGACTGCTACGCGGAAATTAAGTCAGCAAGATTGTCTACAAAAGCTGCATCTTTGGGCGGAAATTCTGACTTACTCGTCCAGCAGTTTCCACGGGTCAAAGGTTCCCTGCACGTGCGTGGCTGTGTGGCGGAGATAACGCTCATAACGACTCTTGTTTGCTGCGATACTGGCACGCATTTCACTGGGCACAGACAGTACGACCGGGGGTTTGTCCAAGGAACGAAGGTTGCGTCTAGGACCAGGTCTTCGTTTTCCTTGTGCCACGTGATCCGACTGAGGCGTTATGTCGCTCCTGGTGAGTGAATCTGTAATTTTATCACAAACATCACGGTTAGTACCTTCTGGGTTGTCGTTTGTCTGGTTGCTTCATACCTGTCCTTCTCCTCCACAATGTTCCTTAACATACTAGCTTTCTAAAACATGAATACACAAGCAGGTGGGTGGGTACAAAACAAAATACAATGGAAGGATGCAACATCACACCCCATGATCCTTTGCGCATACTAAGCCAAGTTCGGCAAGTGATTCGTGTGTTTCGCAGCTATTTTGGCGACAGTTTGTGGAACGAGTTATGGTTTCAGCAATAGACCGTTTTACGGTTATATAAAAGGTAGCCAAACCTTTGCCTGGCGTTGAGGAAAAGGTTGACCGAGCACTGTTAGAGACTTCAAATTAGTTAGCTTAATATTAAAACTGATGTACATATCAAAAGGAAGGGGGGTTGTGTCAATACAGTCAATCTTTGTAAAAAGTGAAAAGGCCTACTTCTGTTGTTGTGTGTTGGAGATCGTTTTCGGGAATGAGCTCGCGCGAACTCCACATATTCTTGGCGATGATGCCTGTCTATCGACTTAAAATTTCGCTATAAATGCACATAATAATAGTTTTTAAACAGGAATATCTAAGTCCGGTCTACTTGTACCTAGTAGTGGTTTTGAACATTATTGACCCATTATTTACGATAATTCAATGAAAAATTATAAAACATTGCGGTGATGGAAATTTGATCTCGTCCTACACTGAGTCAGTATCGATGGCTTTAAAACTAGTGTTAACATCCAATATTGCGTTCGTTGGGGAACTTAAAGTACCTCAGCACACTGGACATGTCTAGGCAGGGAAATCCACCAACTGGACTGAACTGTTTCGTAGAAAGATCGATGTATAAAATGCATAATATATTTCGAAGGGATGTGTACTTGAAACTGTTTTAAAATCGCATGGGATCCACGTTAAAATTAACTGGTCACGTGTTTAAACAAATAACTAATACAGTCCAGAATGGAGTATGATGGGGGGAGCTTTCAATCCTCCCTGGCCTGTGAAGAAAGGGTTGCTTCAATCAAACAGTCCAGAATGGAGCATGATGGGGGGAGCTTTCAATCCTCCCTGGCCTGTGAAGAAAGAGTTGCTTCAATCAAACAGTCCAGAATGGAGCATGATGGGGGGAGCTTTCAATCCTCCCTGGCCTGTGAAGAAAAGGTTGCTTCAATCAAACGGGAAAAGAGAATATTCCAATCCATCCTAACTACATGCATGAGGCTTTGAAACCAACTGACACTAATCTTGCCAGTCTGGGGCGTCATTGCATCCCAACTGGTTCGTTCATAAACTTGTCAACTCAAGTTGAAGCTCCCGTAGCTTAACCGGCCACTGTACGCAGATGAAAAGATTTGGCCTGACTATCAATAGCACTATTGCATCCGGCTGAAATCATTTCAAGGCAACTCGGCTTCACTGATAGCGTGTCTGCATGCGCCTGTATGTCTGTATGTCTATATATGCTCTTATAGAACAATGGTCTGCTTTTAACCAACTCGTTATCTTTTCTACATGGATACTGCTGTCCAATCAAGAGCAGGCTCTTGTACTAACCTTCCGTGGAGGTCGCAGCTGGTGAGTCTCTATACTGTCGGTGTTGCCTAGATACCATTCTGTCTGTAGCTGCATCCAAGTCACGTGAACGATCCGAATGTCGCTGCCTATGAAGTCGCTCTATTCTCTCACTCAAGTAGCTGCCGTTGTACTTGGGTTGGGACGATGTGACTACAATCGGCCTTGGTTCCCTTGTTCTTTCTTGAGTCTTGCTATCTCGTCTTCTATCTGTCGGCCAAGTAAACGTTTCCATTGTCCTCTAGTCTACTCAAAAGTGTTTTCCTCGCACTCAAAGTTATTGTTCAACTATTCCTCAATCGAGTGCACTTTTCGAGTCCAGTTTCATTTTTTGAAAACTCGATTACGCTAATCTAACTACTATGTTAACACTGCTAGAGCCAAACACGAGAAACAAGGGTACAGACAGACTAAATTAGAACTTGAGCAACTTGTGCTACCTGAAGGGTAATTTAGGTACTATTCCAATCATTAATCCTATCAACGTCCTGACCCACGAATAATGAATTTAATCATCTCAACTGCGGAATCGAATTGACAAACAGAATCTGAATAGTTGTTATTCACGTCAAAATGCTCCAGCTCTCATGGACTATGAACTGTTTGGTAGGTAGGAAAGTAGGTAGGTAGGTAGGTAGGCAGGTAGGTAGGTATGTAAGTAGGTAAGTAAGTATGTAAATAGGTAGGTAGGTAGCCAAGCAGGTAGGTTGGTAGGTAGGTAGGCAGGCAGGCAGGTAGGCAGGCAGGTAGGTAGGTAGGTAGGCAGGTAGGTAGGTAGGCAGGCAGGCAGGCAGGCAGGCAGGCAGGCAGGCAGGCAGGCAGGTAGGTAGGTAGGTAGATAGGTAGGTAGGTAGGTAGGTACAGTAAGTAAGTAGGTAGGTAGGTAGGTCAGCCGGTAGGTGGGTAGGTGGGTAAACAGGTAGGCAGCCGGCAGGTAGGTGGGTATGCACTATGTGGTAGGTGGTAGGTAGGTGTCTACATTATGACTCCACGTGGCTTCTACAGCATACAACATAAGTGGTATACGTCATATACACCAGCTGGAAGACTTGCATTCTTGAGGAAAATAACAACCTGAGTGACACTCCCATCCAATCTTCGACAAACTCAGTATAGTGAAATGTCGGTTAAGTTAACTAAACTGTTCACTGACTGACACGTACCATGTTCTCCTTCATCGCGTCTGTCCTGTGTCCTGCCCAGGTCTACATACTTTACTTGTGTATAGTGACGCCTGATGGATTCCTCGGTGCTCTGTAGATCAACATAAAATTACAGACACAAGATCAATTACAGTCTCTTGATAAGAAGGATAACAAGAAGCAGGAGACGAAGAAATATGTTACAGTGCTAACAAGTAATACATTTATATTACTTAACAAGTAATATGCCCTTTAAACGTTTGGATACTGTTACAACACTGGCTTCAAAGTTGTGGTGTGCAAAAGAAAATAGGTTTCGGCTGTGTTTTTTTCGCCCTGGACATAATTCTTGGCACAACATATTTGGTTCTCAGATCGGAGACCAGTGCGTCTAGGTACGGACGGTGGATCAGCCAAACAAACGCTTTAGACCATTCCCATTCACACACTTGTAAGTAAGTGTTAGAACTTTATATTCTGTCCTGGTCTGAACGGGTATGCAACAAAGCTTTCAGAGATCAGGTGTGGTGTGATAGTACTTCGGGATGTTGCAGGTAAGGACAGCGTACATGTAGTCCTGAACAAGTTGTAGAGTTTGAGGAAGAACTGTTTGCATCCATAAAGTACTGAGCTGCAGTATTCGAGATCTAAGGTAACCAGAAAATGCTCATGAGGTCTTGAAGCTTCAGTCAGGGTAGCCAGGTACACACTGAAAATTCCCGACATGTTCCAATAACGATACACAGTAGTTTTGACAACGTTATTCACTTGGTCATCAAATTTTAATTATCTATTAATTAATTTTTTAACACATTGTGTGGTAAGAATATCATTACTGTCAATATGAACACTTACAGCTCAATCAGTTTAATCAATTGCCCTATTTCACTATTACATCATAGATTTTTCAATGTTATAAACAAAAAGTGGTGTATTTTGATTGTAAATGTTCCAAATCCACCAACGTCATGTTATATCTGATTCGTACGATCACATGAACAATGACATGTAGCAACAAATTTGTTTCACAGCTTCGCTGGTGTCGGAACTGGCTTGTTTACGTTGTTTCCCTCACTTCAATCCCACAATGCAACAGTAACACAGATTTTAAAAATCCAAAATTAGAGGAGACTTCACGAGTTTCATTCTCATACGTAATAGTGAAATATTTATTGGGCAATTGTTGAGGTAACAAATCGTAAATGTAAGTAGAACCGTTTTGCCAATACAAAACGAAACGTGTTTACACTGGTACTATTCAAGCAAACTCAACAAATAATACAATGTCCCGGAACACGATATTATAACTATTTCACAAATGCTATGCTCCTATACTTCCATCTGAAGGAATTCCGACAAAATCCACACCTTTAGCTCAGCCTCCAGGAAGACTAGAGACCCTGGGGTTTATATTAATTCTTGGTTCGCATGTGACGTCATAGCCGTCGTGCCCGTGTACAATTACAATAGAGTTGTAATTACTTTCATTTGTAGTATACACCAACTTGGCCACCATACCTTTTGTTATTTGAATGACTGGGGATTGAGTGATTACCATCAATAGGTGCACAACCGTACCTTACACTAGTATCGACTACAGTATGTTTTGCCTCAAGAAGGGCTGAAGGCAAACAAACAAACAAACAAACAAACAAACAAACATCCTCGTGCCCCTGTTACATGAAGCAAACTGCTTTTTGTTCCTGATTTACAAACAAACGTCTTGAAATACCTCGAACTTCTGAAGACGCTGAAGTAGATTTTCCAGCGTAGAATGATTCTGGAGCTCACTAGCGGTTTCATCTGCTTCATCATCGGATTCAAGCCTGAATGGAGAAGAATAATATATATAGATATACAGATAAAACAAACACAATCAGCAACTTCTAATAATCTCACTATCACCCTCGCCATAAGATGTAAGATAAACAGAATGTACATTCCTGTCAAGTAACCTGGAAATCTGCTAAAATGTATGTATGTATGTATGCATAATAATAACAATAATAATAATAATAATTTTGATAACAATAATGACCTTTATTGGCATTTATTAAGCAACAGACGTGCTAGTGTATAATACTAAGATAATAACAATAATACGAAAGCATAAAGATCGTTAAACATATTTAAAACAGAATTAGATAAATTTGAAAGTACATCTATTTATAAAACAGCTGGTGTGTATGTATGTATGTATTTACGCACGGATGTATTTACATGTACGAATGTATACATGCATAGATAATAAATAGTATGTATTTGCGAGGTATCTAAGTGGTTCGATAAGTGGGTTGGTTGGTACATGTATATAGGAGGTTAGTAGGAGGTGGGCTGCTACATACGTTGGTTGGTGGGTAAGCAGGAAGGTAGGATAAAAGTAGCTAGATAGCTAGGTAGGCAGTCAGGCAAGTAGGTAGGTAGGTAGATCGGTAGGTAAGTAGACTGGTAGGTAGGTGGGAAGGAGAGCGGTAAGTAGGTATGTAGGTAGGTGGGGGTAGGTAGATTGGTACATAGGTAGAACAGTAGTGGGTAGGTAGGTAGGTTGGTTGGAAGGAGGTAGGAAAGAGGGAAGTAAGTAGGTGGGTAGGTAGGTGTGTTAGTAGGTAGGTAGGAAGGTTGGTTAGTATGTTGATAGGTAAGTAGATTGGTACGTAGGTAGAAGGTAGGTAGTTAGGTAGGGGAAAAGTAAGTAGGTGGGCAGGTAGGTAGGTACATGTAGGTTGAAAAGTTTGATTGGTAGATACGTAGATTGGTATGTAGGACCACTAGCTAGAACAGCAGTGGGTAGGTAGGTTGGTTGGAAGATAGGTAGGTAGGAAGGTCAGTACGTAGGTAGGTAGGTAGGTAGGTACATATGTAGGTAAGTAGGTAGGTAGGTAAGTAAGTAAGACCACTAGGTAGAACAGCAGTGGGTATGTAGGTTGCTGGAACATAGGTAGGTAGTAAGGAAGGTCAGTAGGTAGGTAGGTAGGTACACATGTAGGTAGGTAGGTAGGTAGGTAGGTACACATGTAGGTAGGTAGGTAAGTAAGTAAGTAAGTATAACCACTAGGTAGAACAGCAGTGGGTAGATAGGTTGGTTGGAAGATAGGTAGGTAGGAAGGTCAGTAAGTAGGTAGGTACACATGTAGGTAAGTAGGTAGGTAAGTAGGTAGGTAAGTAGGTAGGTAAGTAGGTAGGTAAGTAAGTAGGACCACTAAGTAGAACAGGAGTGGGTATGTAGGTTGGCTGGAACATAGGTAGGTAGGTAGGAAGGTCAGTAGGTAGGTAGGTAGGTAGGTACACATCTAGGTAGGTAGGTAGGTAAGTAAGTAAGTAAGTAAGTAAGTAAGTAAGTAGGACCACTAGGTGGAACAGCAGTGGGTAGGTAGGTTGGCTGGAACATAGTTAGGTAGGTATGAAGGTACACATGTAGGTAGGTAGGTAGGTAGGTACACATGTAGATAGGTAGGTAGGTAGGTAGGTAGGTAAGTAGGCAAGTAGGTAGTGAGGTAGGTGGGAGGTAGGTAGTCGTACGTAGTAGTACAGTTGGGCGGTGGATAGGCAGGTTGGCTGATATAGGTAGATGGATGATAAGTAAGTTAGGTTGCTGAGTAACAAAGTAGATTGTTTGGAAGGGATGATATATTAGCATGTACTTTGCGAAAAAGCTTGACACCTGCCTTTTTCAAGTTGCAAGAATTAAATGGAGAGGTTTTCCTTCATACAAACGGTCATGAAGAACCCCTAACTGACCTCTGTATTTCCTGCACTGTATCCTCCAGAATATCGTCTAGTATCATGTCAGCCAACTTGTCAGCCTGTGACATGGTCTGGAGAACAAGGCCAATACAATATTGCAGGTTTTCAATATTATAATATATATTTTCTTCACGTAGGTATTCACAAACTAACTCATAAGAACATACTAACGGCTGACGTGACATACATGTAGGAACGTGCTATATGACATATGTTAAACAAAGTCTATTCTTTTATCTTAGCTTTGTTCCCCAAAGAAGTCACATAACTTCAGTCTTTTGTCTTGACATGGTACCTGACGAGCCCGAAACGTAGCGGGGACACAAACAAAGAAAAACGAATAACAGAAACCACGAGGGTAAAAGAAGAACAAGGGACGCAACACTTTAAACCCGATGATGTTCATGTGGAGTGAGAACGTTTGGTTTTGAAAAACCTTTTTTATAAATGCAATTTCAATTCTACGACTTTTCTATGGTCACGGGAATGGTTTCACACAAACTATAGATCCAGAGTACTCAGGATATTTAAAACAAAACTTCATCAGTTTAACCACCCTTGTATGGAACCATGTAATTGGTGGAACTTTAATGCATTCACTGACATCATAAACCATGTTCTTCTTTATCAGCAACACAACTAGTTTGTGAAGGTAAAACTTTTCTCCGTACATGTGATAAAATAAAATTCTAAACGAAAAAATATCACGAAAATCGTAGACATGTATATTAGATTTCTCGCAATTCACTTACAGCATCAGCGGCGGTACTTGCTAACTGCTTCCTGAGTGACCGCTGATGTCGAGTCTCTCTCTTGATATTCTCTTCCACTATGAGCTGGAGTCAACAACAAAGTTAGAAAAGGCAATCAGCAAATGTTGAAAAGTGTCGCATACTGTAACCCGACGTTGCCTAGTAACACAACCTGCCCTATAAAGATGTCTAAACATTTCAGATGCAAAATAGTTGCTTTTAAACAATTGCTTTTAAGAAGTTCTGGGCTTACATGAATATCATCAACCCTAACTGAAGGTGAAGTGAGCAACATTTTCCTGCAACTTGTCACACAACAATGTACAGTAGCTCTGCGTGTTGAAACGTGTTGTTGGATGTACTACCACCCTGTTCGGCAACTTGTCACACAACAATGTACAAGAGCTCTGCAATGTTGAAACGTGTTGTTGCACGTATTACCACTCTGTTCGACAATTTGTCACGCAACAGATTCTCTATTGCAAGTTGCAGACGTTTGTTGCACAAAGTAAAAGTTGAATCTACTTTGTGCAACAAATTTTCGCAACTTGCAACAAAAACTTTGTTGCCTGGCAAGTTGTTGAAAGGAGTGGCAATACGCGCAACAACACGTTTCCGGCAACCTACAATGTATGGCGCTATCATGTTGCACAACAAGTTGTAGAAAATTGTTGATCACATTACGAGTACTTCAACACTACAGCCTGTAGGGACAAAAATGTAGCACTGCAGTTTAGAATGCGTTGTTGTGCGAATTACCACCCTCGTGAACAACTTGTCATATAACAGATTCTTTGTTGCAAGTTGCAAAAATTTTATTGCAGAAAGTAGAAGCTGAATCAACTTTGTGCAACAAATTTTCAAAATTTGAAACAAACAAATTTCTTGTGATACAAGTTGTTCAAGAAGGTGGGTAATACATGCAACAACACATTTTAACCGGTTGAAGGTAGAATGCTGCTCGTATTACTGCACTTTTAACATTAAAATCCTTCAAGAACCCAGTCGACTCCTCACCTCTGCCCGGTCCAGTAGTGGCTTCAGTTTGGCTCGGATAGCACGTTCTGCTTCTGAGACTAGTCTCCGTGGCACATCTAAATCATCTCTGGAAAACAATTTGAAATATCATTGAAGAAAACTAACTTGTTTTCCACTTTACGTGTAATAGTGCTAATAGTACGTTGTTTTGGGTCACACAATAGCAGTGTGGAGTGCAGTGCTCTACAGAGTGGAGCTGCCTTGTTTTACAGCTCAACAAAAATTTAGGTTTTCATTGTCGCACAACACAAAAGGCGCCGGCACCATCAAACCAATACTCTCTTATTGATTTCTGTTGTTATTTACTCTTTTGGTGGAAGAAAGCACATTCCTCAAACAACAAATAAGACAAATATTTTAATATGTTGTGAAACCCTCATGAATACAATGTAAATACAACATTGGTGGAAGATAGTTTGATGACTTTCATTGGATAATCACACATCCACTGCCTATTCTCTCTGAATGTCAGCCTCCAACACCATACATTGCAGTTGCATCACACCACCTTACGATGTAACACTTACCTCACTTCTCTCCTACGATGGTTGGCAGCATCACGCAGCTCATCCAGCTCTCGCAGCTGAAAGAAAAGCGATACAATACATTAAATACAAATATGTCTTATATGACTGTATACCCATAGTGTCTCACTCATAAATAGTCAATTGGTAGGAGGAAATAGTCCAATGGAAATCTTGGTATATTTTTTGGAACGTCACTACATTATAATTTTAATTATGGATTTCATACTTCAAAACATAATCAACCATGATCGGGAATGGTAATCAATATGTGACCCAACATTACAACTGTATGTATACATGTATATCATTAGTGAATAGCATGCAGCTGCCTCTCACAGTAATTAGTCGAGACTCGTGTTTACAACTAGTTGTCAATATAGTATACACTGCAAATGGAAGCAATTAGAAACTGATGATGTATCAATTGTGTTTGAGATACGTTGTATGAACTCTTTCATGCCACTGTAGACACGTGACTGGTTAGGTATTACAGTTCAATTTGTGAAACGTTCAAATGAGTAGATGCTTACGTAATTGCTTCTTGTACATGTAAGTTGCTTATCTGAGTAATGTTACGACTTGATTTACTAGCAAAACGTATATACAGATAGTTTCACAACACGAGATCAACACAAGTGCTTGGAAAAAGTTCAAGTGTTTCCTGTGATTGCAAATCGAATTACTTGCCTTAAAATGGACAGTTGATTATGGAAACTCTACAACTTTGCTAATAATTACCTTTCTCTCCGTTTCTCTGTCCAACCAGTACTGTCTGAAGAAAGCCAACACGTGAGATCATAAATTAAAACTACTAAATATATCATTTGACTGAAGCAAATAATCTTATAGTCACGGCAAAGTAACCATAAGTTAACCATTTTGAAGTAATTAAGATATGATTCTAGTCCAAGGAGAGAAACACAATTACAGTTTGGACCACAATCTAGCCTGTATACAGACTGTTGGTCGAGGAAGGGGAAAAAAAGGCCAAGTTAAAAACCAGAATCATATTTGGGTTATGCGAAAATGCTTATGTACCGATCTTGTTTTGTGCTGTATACAATTGTAAAATAAAGTAGATATAATGCACAACCTGACTTAAGTTGAAGAAACTTACAAAGTTCTAAACATATAATGTTTTTATGTACATGAGGCTTACCTTGCAATTTCTCTCTCCATCACGTCTTTGTCTAATGGTGGCATTCTTCTAGGACTTCGAGGGCTTCTCATCTTAGAAAGTAAAGGAAACACAATAACAAAAGTCACACTGATAGGTATTTAATTCATCATTTCTTTGGGTTCAGTAGTTATTTAATCAACAAATGATTATTACATTCTAAGTTTAAACTTGATGGCACACTTTGGTGTCAGGGACAACCTTCACTAATGGGTACTGACTGCACACAACGAGTAGTGGCAAATGATTTTAAACTTTATAATGGTGTGAAGTATATGTCAGTGATTAAGTGAGATAACCTAACTTCCTCTGTAAAGTTGTTTACTTATTATTAATATGGTCTCCTATACAGATCCACAAAATCTCCTAAAGATCGTAATTTACTTCAGGAAGATCTTCATACCCTGGCAAAGTGGGCATCTGTATGGCATCACTCTTCACTTACACTTCGTGTGGTACTTTTATCACTTCAGTTATGTATTACAAATACCTTATGATATATATCTCATACATGTTTATATCTGTATATAACACACACTAGCACTAACGCTAACTTATGATGGCGCTTGATACTGTAATAATAAATTTCGGGCCCAAGCAAACAAGACCCTCAGTGTTTTGCAACGAAATTTATCCAACTGCTCCAGCATGATACAAAAATGTACCTATAAGTCACTTGTTTGTCTACAGCTTAAATACAGTACACCAACATGGTCACAAGGAGACTGTTTTAATTAGCAGTTTATTCAAACTGCATGCAAGCGATTTGTTTGCTTTCGTATACTCTATGTTATTAACGGTTACTATTTTGGTTTCCCTTATCTTTTACATGTACTAACGTTTTTCAGGAACTGTGCTCACATGGTGGGTGGTTCCTCCTCAAATGTTCTACAATTGATCTTGGATTTAATGGAACCGAAACCAATTGCAGAATTGCACACATTTTAGGTATTCCTACTGATGATCAGTTACTGATTTGTGTTTTATTTCAG
>JANVCJ010073225.1:0-12239 GCA_026413505.1 Epizoanthus ramosus
CATTTAGGAGTTCTAGAGATGAGTCGAGCTGCAGCATTCTGGATGCGCTGTAGTTTATTAAGTTCTGTAACTGGTAGACCATAAAGGATTGAATTGCATGAGTCAAGCTTTGACTCAACAACGACAACCACAACAAGAACAAGGAGGAGGAGAAGAAGAAGAAACGAGAAAACAAACAAACAACGAGAAAACAGTAATCTAAATATTGGCATCTGTTAAGGTCTCTTTAAATCTAAAAGTCCTAATCTCTTTAAGCGGTCCAGGGGTCATACGCATTGTCCGAAAGTTCTGCAGGATCAAGAACCGAAACGCCTCTATGGAGCTTGCTGTCATTGTGGTTTCCGACAGATTGTTAGCTATTGTTCCATATTGATGTGGTTCTAACAAATAGACTATTTACTGAAGGCCAGGATGTTTATGTGTGTCGGGCTGAGTATATGCACGAGACTTTCTGCATCTCTTCGTGGACTGGATGCATAATGGGATACCAATACTGGCTACATTACTCTTGATCCTGTAGTTCATTGATATTTGAGCCAAAACATGTTCTCCAGCGACACCCATCCAAGGGGATTTATGAGGTCCTGGAAAGGCATTGATCATCTATAATCATGCATTTCAAAACCTTTATGATTTTCTGCACATCCCTGCTGGTAATGAGATGCCAGGCTCCCGCTGCATATATACTCTAACTCTGACCGTACAAGTATGCTTTCTCCATAATATCCTTGGAACTGCAATATACTTTCTCCCTTACCTTGGAACCGCAATATGCTTTCTCCCTTACCTTGGAACTGCAATATGCTTTCTCTCTTACCTTGGAACTGCAATATGCTTTCAGCTTTACCTTGGAACTGCAATATGCTTTCTCCTTTACCTTGGAACTCCAATATGCTTTCTCCCTTACCTTGGAACTGCAATATGCTTTGTCCTTAATATCCTTGGAACTGCAATATGCTTTCTCCTTAATATCCTTGGAACTGCAATATGCTTTCTCCTTAATATCCTTGCAACTGCAATATGCTTTCTCCTTAATATCCTTGGAACTGCAATATGCTTTCTCCTTTACCTTGGAACTGCAATATGCTTTCTCCTTTACCTTGGAACTGCAATATGCTTTCTCCTTAATATCCTTGGAACTGCAATATGCTTTCTCCTTTACCTCGGAATTGCAAGATTTCAAGGCATAAGAAGTAACACCTTTTTCTGCTTACTTCAGTTTACTCCAAAACTGAAGTTACTCCGTTTTACTCCATCACTGGAGGTGGAGTAAATCGCAGTACGTCGGTTTAGGAGTATTCCGAGAAAGGATTTCTCTAGCTTGTGCTCTCATCAGTGACAACAACACTCATCAATAGACCGTACTAAAAAAGATGGCGGCTGGTACCCTAAAAACACTCATAGAAATGCACTGAAAAGTCCCAAAAATTCAAACCTAGCATGCACAATGTTTTTAGTACAGGGACGAATTTTGCAAAAAAGTGTGCCTTTTACGTTGTGTTAGGTTCGCAAGGTATTGTGGTTAAATGTACAGCCGCCATCTTTTTTATTATGGTTAATTGCAGCACGCCATCTGACCTGCATAGCTGGAGGTCTTTATTTGGTGGCTGGAAAAGTCGCGCCATATGGGACGCGCGCTATTAAAACGATTCCTTAAAATGCAACTAACCCAATTTTTTTTCTTTATTTCGTATTCTAAATTTTTGTACATTTTTAAGTACTTTTGCAAAAAAGATTTTTGAGTTTGCTCAAATTATCGAGTTGTTATGGCTTGTTGAAGTTGCCAAATTTGTGCACAAAGTTCCGCCATTTTGGTTCACGACCGCGCGACGAGGAGACTGGGTCGTGACGTCATACCAGGAGTTTCGAAATTCTTTTTAATTCAATATGCGTAACTTGTTGTTGTTGCTCTTGAGTTGATACTGAAATTTGTACTCGAAGCTGTAATAAGGCGTATCGTATCAAGGGATTTTTTTAGCAGATACAACCCAGTAAACTGCTCAAGCCAATTTGAAAATGAAGCCGTCCTGACAAGCAAGAACTGAAGAAGAAATACATCCTGGTTGTCGCCACGGTCACGGAGTGCTTGATCGAACTTGAGTGTAAAAATATTGAAAGCGAGGGATACTTTTTCGAATTGTTTACCACCGAAAAATGGGGAAAATTGAATATGAGTTAACGAAATTTCAAAATATATTTTATTGCAAAAACTATAATTCTATTCTTCGTTATTTCCGGATGATTTTATATTTAATAGTAACAAAGAAAGGAATTCGATTACTCATCTGAAAACATACAGATGGGCTTCTATGCTTTTGCACCTGAGCCTCGGATTGTTGTTTGGGTGTTTTTTAAAATGTGGCCAATTTGGGGGTTCATTTTCTTATAAAGCCTGTTTGATTCTTTCACAAAAAAGCACGCATAATCCGACTTCACACGAGCCAGAGAAGTTATTGTAGTCAAATCACACCAATAACTGATATTTCTTATATATACTTATACTCTGACACTAATCTATATTTGAAAGTTAGGTTAAATTGTGTTGACTTCTTGAATGATCTTCAAGTGACTTACTGTCTTTTTTTATGGCTTTGAAACTGTTTGAGTTCATTTACTTTGTTATTCAGTATTGCTTTTCAAACCAGAGATGTCGTACAGCACAAAGTAACACTATTCAAGCCTTTTACGAGTTTATTTTTGCGACTCAGTTAATTTCTTATTGTTTTCAATATTGAATTTTATACACAACAAAAGGAACACAATAGTGTGAACTGCAAATTTGAAAGTGTGCGCGAAGATTATCCACAGCTGGCCATAGTCCGGAAGTACATTATTCCAACAAAATCTCAGAAAGCCTATTACTGCTGGCCATTAATTAACACATTACTCGCATCTACCTTTTATTTCGTATTGAAAGGCAATTATCACAATAAACCAAAGACAAACAGGTTTAGAGTTTCCGCACGTTGGGTCTGTTTATTTTTCATGTCAGTTTTCATAAATCATTGGAAATCTGGACTTCACGTCCGAAAACGTTTAAGGAACCAATTTTTGTAGACATTTTCACTAATACATAGAAAACCTGGAGAATAGAGAGATCAAGTTTTGTAAAAATATGTTTTGTTGTTTTGAGTCCTGATAGGTAACAGAAAGCCTTTCGATTACAGAATTGTTTATGAAAGCAATAAATATATAATTACACCATTACAACTTATATCTTTGAAGGCACAAAACTGTCAACCACAAAACTCTCTTCAACTGTTGTAAATCTAACTTCCCAAGCTATTTCGGGTCTTATAATTTCATCACACTAGTAGTGAAAACCACTGTTAGTTTTTCTAATAAAAATGAATTATTTTAATATTTGTTGTTTGTATTAGGACGCGAGTCATTTCCGTGTTGAAGTACCATTCTCAAAATAAATAATTGTTGAATAATTACTCTGGCCAATTAGAACACGCGGCTGGTTTGGGATGATTCAGAAATGCACTTACTGATGTACCAATGAAAACACGAGGCTGGTTTCACAATTTTATATAGTTATTGGGGATCTCGATTGAGAGCGCAGTTCTATTTAGAAAGCAGAACAAAGAAGCACTCCCAGCTTTGACATTGAAAAGCTAAGCAGACTGAGAGAAGAACAAACCTGGGCAAAAGGCAACCCAATTCAAAATTTAAGGTAAGTCAGAAAGATTGCTCAAAGCGAATATGACAGGTATAGACACCAAATTTAAAATCATTTTGCATGCAGTTCTACTGGAGAGGCAAACATCAACAGATGTTTTTTTTACATTACGTTACTGCTGTGTATTTTAGCAAGTGTTTCATTTTCATTCATAAAAGATATTAAATATAGAAGAGCTGTTCCTTGGAGAAATGTGTCGACCTATGATTAAGTCTTCTAGCTTTAATATGAAATAGTTTACTAGCAAATCTTGATGACAAATACTGATAACCAAGGACATTATCTGTATATGACCCTAAACACACAATATTTTAGTTTTATCTAGTCAACTTAATTTCATTTTATGTAGATAAATCTTGAGCTCCTTCGGTGAGATAATATATCCATTGTATCACTCGATAAAAACTAGTTTGTTCAGTGTCACTACAACTAAGTCTGTAAGGCGGAATTTGTCGGTGTAACTCTAACCTTATTACGGCTTGTAGTCATTTATCACTTTAGCTTCATCATGTCGACAAAGAGAATTACCTTATGTGATCCTATATGTATATACACAGAAGCGCTTCTGATATGCATATATCCTCCGTGTTTAGGTTTTTGTCATGTAGAACCACAGGCATATCTAGATATGACATCCTCAAGAGTTACTTTGCTTTAAAAGTAATAAAACAGCCAATAAATGGATATGTCAGCAATAATCACATAAATAAATGATAGTGCTTATATAAGACATATAACGCTTCCCACGTGACGTCGCGATGCGCTTTACAGCAACCAAGAAATTGAACTGTCAATATATACATGACTCCGCCCATGGCTGCCACTGGCTACAGCATAGCTGAGGGCCACAGCACCTGCGGCATTACCCTGTCGACATGCACATAGCTTCAATTAAGTCCCTAGCTTGATAGAACACCGAGAGACAACACCAACGGCTTAACACCAGGACATGTTCACGAGGGCGTAATATTTATGCGACCTTCTTTCGCTCACACCTTTCGTGAACATGTCCTGGTGTTAAGCCGTTGGCCTTGTTTCTCGGTGTTCTATCAAGCTAGAGACTTAATTGAAGCTATGTACATGTCGACAGCACCTGCGGCATTATCCTGTCGACATGTACATAGCTTCAATTAAGTCCCTCGATAGAACACCGACAGACAAGACCAACCGCTTAACACCAGGACATGTACACAAAGGTTTGAGCGAAAGAAGGTCGCATAAATATTTCGCCCTCGGGAAGGCCGGGAATCGAACCCGGGACACTTTAGTTTGGAGTCGGAGTTCTTGCCGACTGCGCCAACCACGCTCACGCTCACGCACGCTAATGAAAAACACTGTATGAGCGCACTCTGATCCTATATAACGTAGTAATCATATTGAAACATAGTAACCTTTGGCAACAAATATGGTTTTTGTGGTTATTAGGTTTTGGCTTTGTCACATCTGTTGGTTTTCTTCACAAAAAGTTACTGTTACCGCTTCTTTGCTCTTGGTTTCATAAGAGTTATCAGTTCTGGACATTTCAAAATATTACACTTTCTTTTCTCGGTACATTCTTTTAAACATTAATACATCTGTCATCGTAGGTTAGAAGATGATCAAGAAATTTGACTAACTAGTCATTTTTATGTACTTGAGGTACAATACATTTTTGGGTAAAACTCTATAACAATATAAACACATTATACAATCGAATATAAGATATTTCCCAATCGGAAATGTTTCTTTTAGTCGTATTGTAATTTATATCAGGACATCAATCTGCTTTGTTTGAAGTTAAAGCGTATTAAACTTTATTATGCTATCTCGATTCTGATTGGCTAAAAACACACTGTAAACTCCTGCTGGCGCGAAATTGATACGTCATAGCTACCGATTTTGTCAGACAAAGGGTTACGTAATCTGACAGCTTGAAGCAATTAGATCCTTTGCCGGTTTGGAGTTATTTTTTGCTTTCTTTTTGTGTTATACTGCACTTGTAATTGTATAATATACAATTTTGGGATTCGTTTATTTGCATATATATATGGCGAAAATTTTCAAGCATCTTTGTATTTTCCACCTCAGGGTTCGGTAGATAATGCAAACCCCCGGCCTTGATTAGACTAGTACCCAGTCTTCCTCCTAATCCTTCACGCCGTTCGCCTGGCCACCAACCTCTTTCAAAATGGCGGACGCACAGCCTTTGTATTGTATACATTCAATAGAAAATTACATAACAGAAGATAACGCTATGCCCTATAATAACTATATGAGATCTCTATTTACAACTCGAGCTATTATATAAGTTATTCCCAAGCGAGTAAAAGGCTTAGTGAAGCAACAAAGTTGTAATCGGTGGAACTGCGTAGTGTTAATTGTATTCAATATCAACCAATCACCTCCCTTTTAAAAATAACTGAATAGACCCCTAAAAATCTCAAGACGATATCTTTTACCATGCAATGTGTTCTCTCCATTTTAATTTAGTTACCATCGTCAAAGTCTTGTACCGTGGCTTTAAGAGTCTTGGTTCTTCTTTCAATACCAAGACAAAAGGCTACTCGCAGTTTTCTTTTCTCGAGATGAAGTATATTTTCTTGGTTCTTCTTTCAATACCAAGACAAAAGGCTACTCGCAGTTTTCTCTTCTCGAGATGAAGTACATTTACATCAGTCAGTAGCAATATATATCGAGTCAGTGAAAGGATGATGTTGTAAAGACGAAATAATTGATAATAGTATGCAGTGAATATTGAATATTAGATTTATGTTTGTGGAATTCATACAGATCTTAAATTGATAAACTGCGAGGTCTACAGGTGCTTCTCTTTCACCTGCGTACGATTAGGATTTGATAAATAATGCTCAATGGGCAAATTAAAAAAGGATCTCCCAAAATCACATAAACGATGTACTAATTGTCGATATGTTTCATTAGACAGTTTCGGGAATATTAATTATTGTTCTACGGTTCACGTTTGACAGTAAGGTTCAAACTCTATTTGTACCGTTTAAGATAAATAGTTCATAAACTTAAAGAAAGGTAATTTGACATATTAGTGGTACAAGCTATCCGAAATAACCCTAAGGGGCTACATGATTCGGGTAGCTTGGCCTACATAAATTATTATTATTAATGATGCAGTGCAAGGCGGCACAAAAAAAGGGCAAACAAGAAAAAGAAAGAAAGAAAGAATAACTATCAGTTATATTTAGGCCCGTTTTAGACGCCGTATGTTTCATGCGCCGTATTTAATTCAATTAAATGCGGCAGGTTCTGTCACATTAATGCTTCTGCCGTATTTAAATCAAAATGCCGTATTTAATCTGTTTCAGTCGTCGAACTTTCCATGAACTTAATTCAAGTATTAAATACGGCGCATGAAAGATACGGCGTCTGAAAAGGACCGAACAAAAAAGACTCAGAATTATGTTATTTGATTCCTAGATTGTAACATAAGCATTATGCTGTGATGGGATGGAATGGAATGGAATGGATCAATGTGAATTTATAATATTGTCTATTAGTTTTCCTTTGAAGATTCTTCTCTTAGAAACTGTAGTTTTCTCATCAAGTGAATTCCATATTTTGGCTCCGCGAAATCTTATATTATAATATAATTTATTAATCCAGAGGAGAGAGCCATTAGAGCATTTTGCAGATCCATTTTCTCTTCGCCAACAATGATAAATCTAGTAGATTGGAACGTGTACAATTACCGAACATTCAAGAAATATTCAGTCTGTGAAATTTGAACTTAAGGAGTTGCTTATTCGTGCTTGCCTGTTTGGTCATATTGAAAGTGTCTACAATCGAAATGAAGGGAAATGTTGTTTTGTATTTTATAATAATATTTAACCAGGGGGCTCTTTCACCTGATGAGTTTCAGAGAGGCTCTTCTCTAAAAAAACAAATATATTCTAAAAATAGAAAATATATACGTACTCTGGCATCCAATGCCGCCGGGCGATTTCAAGCGATTTTTAAATCGGCCTAATGTAAAAAATTCACTAGGAAACTGTCCCGTGCAGCCGAGTAGACTCATATAAAAGACTGCATATGAAAAGTTAGAAGGCAAAAGAAATTATAAAATTATTAAAAGCTGCCTTTCAGCTAATTTAATCCTTGTTCTTCTTTCACCTTTGTGTCTCGGGCAGTTTTATTATTTTTGGATTGAGATTGTATAAGAGGCATTTCTAAATCTCAAAGGCAGGATATAGCAAATAAAACCAGCAATTCTAGAAGGAAAGCAAGAAATGTAATATATTTTCTATCAGAAAAAGTTATAAGGAAATCCATAGATACGCTTCATAACTGAACTATGCCATTGTCCAGTTTACTCGTTAAGCTTTGGAATATCCTCGATCTTACCACGCTCCTTGCCTGAAGATCGGTTGTGGGCGTTTTCCTGTCAATATCAAACGAACGTGCTTGTGCTCGCTGGGGAAAATCTAAAATAATTGACATAAGTCGACAAGAGCTTTATGAGATTGATTGGCATCTAATGGTGTATGTATTAAAATATCAATTTTTTCCACGCTAAAGTTGATTACCGGCATATTATAGAAAGAAAATTCGGAAGCTGAAATGTCATTTAAGCTAATGCGTGATCGTAACAAGATAAAATGGCTTGCAAAGAAAGTACATTTGCTTAACAGTTCTAGAATGTATCACGTGAGACGACACTTGAGGTTTTGAAATTCGATTCTTGTCATTATCGAACGCTTCCCAATGCTCGGACTGTGAGGTGTCGCCGACGACGAAACCTTTCGATCAAAGATCGATGCTGGTTATTTCACAGGCCGCCCAAGCTAATAGTTCGAAACGTGGTTGATCAACGATTTGGGTGTATGTGTTATAGGACTAGTATAGTGGTGAAATAGTTAAAATTTGGTATAATTGGCATAAATATAGCTTGCTTACCTAAGTGTTTGTTTTCTTGTGTCGTGTTTGTTCTTTTTGGGGACTATTAGAAGTGATTTAGAGGTAATTGTCAAATAGGGAAGAGGAGATCACCTCTATATCGTTTCTAATAGCCGGCCCCCAAAGGACCAAACAACTGAGACTCAAAGTGATCCAAGGGCTTCGTATGCAAGCTATATTTATCAGTGGCATTTACACCAAAATGCAATGATATCACAAAAACTATACTGTCATGGACTGGGCCACAAGAAATCGATTAATATAATGTGTAATGTGAGCGAGCGAGAGATCATGTCTCACATGTAATGTGAGATTTTTATGGACAAAAGGTGAACAAAAAGCTAATTAGATTCAATGCCAATATGCGAGTGCCTTGTAAATATCTGTAAAAGTTGTGAATCCGTGAGTAAACGCGAGAATTTACGAAACTCAAGTTAAGGGAAGATACATCGGTGGAGGCGGGAATCCACAGCAATACTTGTTATGATACCAAAGTCTAATTTATTTCAACTCATCACCACCGTCATACTTTCAGTTTACATTGTACGGCCATTTTGTATTTCAATTTCTAAATAAGGTCAGATAGATCCCATTCTCTCGCGTCGCGCCACGCGGCCGAGTTCTTAATATGTCGTAACATTAATAAACAAGAGGCTGCGCACAGCCTAACTCGTGCCGATGGTTAATTTCAACAAATGATATTACTGATTAGCGCACCACGTTTGATTGTTGCATACGCGTATTGACGCTTAATTTTCTTCGTCCTCATTTTTTTGTACTGTCCATCCAATACAGATTAGCCCCAAACAGGTTCAACTAGTTTTTCTCTAAAGAAGTGATGTCAAGTCAAAACCAACCGCCACATTTAGTATTTAGTCACCTTGACTGACCTTGCGTATCATATGATTCTTGAATGACCAATCATGTCGCCGTATCAGTCACCTTGAATGACCCAGCATATCGTACGATTTGTCACATAATACCATACAACAACCTTGATTAACCCTCATTTGACGGTGCCACCCAACAGGTTAAACAAATTCAAAAGCAGTTTCGAACTAAAAATAGAATATCTACGTCATACATAGAGACGCCCCGCCTAGTACTACTATTTGCTACACTACCTGTGCTTTCTATATCTGTCGAAAATTCGTTCGGTACCGTGTGAACGTAGCCTGAGACTCTCTAATCAGTGCGTCAGTTGGGGGAGGTCACACATGTTATAGAATGGTATTGTCAGGCTTTGAGTGACAGCATATGGACAACACTCTTTGTTATGGTTGACTGATTGTGCAAAAAGATATGATCAAAAAACATCTGCGACAATGTATGTTTGGACAGTGTCAAAGAATAGAAACTAAACGATACTGTGCTTAAACGTTCACCCAGTCCCCACATTTAAATTTTATATAATTTAGTAATACAAACTAGCATCTATTTCAAGAAACGTTTCTAAATATATATGTAGCGCTCTTTTATACATTTATAAATGTTTTATTGTAATTACTCAAATTGATCACGGAAATTCCAAAGTCACATCTTCCTCCCCTCTGGCAGTAGCAAAGGAAATGGAAATCCTTTTAGTATTTAATCTACCAGGACAGTTAATGACCTTTAACGTTGAATAAGTACTGTGAAATGGAACGACTCCGATATCGAAGATATCTAGATGGGCACTCGAAGCATGACAAGGCTCATGCATTGCATCCATCGATATTAAGTACGGATCTCAATTACACTTTTGTCTTTCTTATTAGAACATCGAAGCAGAGAGAGGCCAGATTCCTACCCAAATATACCTAAGGCTATTTAAAGTTATCATCTATACGATTTTAGTTTTCATGGGAAGTGCGCCAGTTGTAATGGAGTGGTTTATATTCGGTCGTGAAAACGACGTTATTTCTGTTTTCTCCCTTCATTTTATAATCAAGTTTTCCGTGCAAAGCACTACAAACTGGTAAAAAGTTTAAAATAAGAAAGTAAGAACGTTTTAAGAATATATATATATTGAGGCTTAAATCGTCAAAAATGTAAATGAGAAAGTATGTTCGAGAATATAGATATTTCTTTGTTATCGTTTCATTTATGTTCAAAACATGCAAACATAGCAATATAAACTAGTAAAAACAATTCAATTCGAGAAATGAACTGAAGAACGTTTTAAACTTACATATATTGGGGTTCAAAGTGTCAAAAAAGATTAAGAACGAATGTTTGAGAAAAAATGTTTCAGTTGTTAGCTTCACGGCGTTATAAACAAGACTCGCCTGCAAAGCAATACATGGTAAAAGGTTTTAAGAACTTGTAGTAGGAACAAATAGCATGCATGCATTGGGGATGGCTTCGGCTAAATGGAAAAACGTTCTGCCACGGACCACAAAATATTAGCCGGTTCTATATAAGAAAAGAGTGTCTGATCATAAACACTTGCAGCGGATAGAGTGGTCAATCTGTTGAAACACAAGAAGGCAGCTGAATCAAGTTGGAGTTTTCATATTTCATTTCTACGTTTATTACAGAAGTAAAGTTGACAAGAATGAGTCAACAGCTTCTAGGATATGGTTGTTTTCCAACCTGAACCAGCTGTGTTATTTATACAACTGCTATCGTATCAGTTTCAACCCACACCCGGACGGGCTTCCTGCACAAATTTAGAAAATTAGGTAAATATCTCTATCTCAATTTCCCGTGCACTTAATGTTTACGAATAATAACTGTCAATAAAGAGAATGAGAACTTTGCCACGACGCACAGACTTGATTGTTGTGAGAGGGCTACAGTCTTGAATACTTGATATCTTCATAAAAGGTAAGAGTATTGAAAACGGGCACTTTTCCCTTCTCTTTCTCTTTGTATTTATCTTTCTTCACAATAGGTTTTAGCGCAATCCCACGAAATTTTGCTTAATGCTGGTTTTGTGTGTATATAAAAATGTTTTGTACCAACAAAGAATTAAAGTCACATTAGTCTCAAGGCTGCAAATGAAAAACTGAAGTTTCGTGGATCATATTTTACCCGTTTGAGAAACACCGTGTCAAAAGAAATTTTAATAGATATTCCAAAATTTCACTGTTCTCTGCCTTTGCCATTTTGGCTAAGATAAAATGTACTCCGTAAAGATCAGAGTTATACAAGTTTATACTGAACAAAGTTCAACGTGCAAACTGAAGCAATGGAACTGGAATTATGGAAATGAAATTATAGGCCTAGCAGTGGATGTACTGTGTGGTTGGAATGGAAGAATCATTTGCTTTATAAAAATACTTTTCTATCTTCTAGGTTGGGCGGCTACTATAGTACTAAAGGGGGATGACTGCTGCCCATATTTGATAGTCGGGTAGTAGGGGTTGAAAGTGACAATCGAGTATCAGTTCTTAGGGGTCGCGTTTAAAGTAGTGGTATGTTTAGGGGTAAAAAGGATCCTAAAGCAGTGAACTGTGAACACGGCTGAAATGTTGGTTAATACAAATTTTAGCATCACTGCAATTGCTTTGTATATTACCTGGCTTGACATTTTTAAGGTTTATTTAGGGTAGTGTACTTTCTACGTGAAATATTCTTGCAATTGCTTAATTTTTCTGAAGCATCCTGACCTTTTCACCGTCAGTATACCCCTAAGGGGGAGAGGGGGGGGGGGGGCTTTTGTAAA
>JANVCJ010073236.1:0-12231 GCA_026413505.1 Epizoanthus ramosus
CTCGCAAAATACGGCCTGACTCGTTAAAATAAATCCCCATATAAAACAGAAAATCGATTAATAAGTTATATATATTGGAATCAATAAGTACTCACAACTTGTCTGTAAATCAATACTCACAGCTTGTCGTGGCCGTAACTAAATTGATCATTATGAATATCGATTATCGATTTTATTGGTTGCCCATGTTGGGGTAGTGTGGAATGAGATGTCCAGTGCTGGTTTAGAGTGCCATGGCAGGAAAATTGTTATCCAACACATATGTTTTGATATGATATCTAAACACAATGTGTTCATTATTCCTCACGTAAATCGTGGTAATTTGTGGCTTATTGAATAGTCAGAAACATCATTGCTGCTGTCAGGCAGTATTATATACAACATGAGGCTGTCCATGGTGATTTTTACGCTGCTCGGTGATCAATCACCATTCTTCATTCTCACCAAATGTTAGGTGCTATTGTTTGGTTTTCGGAACCAATCAACATACTTTTTTGTTTTCAAGGATTTTCAGGGCCAAACAACATTCTTCTTTTGTTCAGGGTCATTGTGCGCCAGTTGGTCAGATCACAAGTATTTGCTACTATGCAGTGTTTTGTAATTCATCGTCTTTCGTTTTGGAGTGTTCTTGCATTTGCAATCGAGATACGTTGTGGTGTATGGTTTAACTCAAAAGCGTCATTGTTGAAAGTAAACAGAGAATGTTAAAAGTAAAAAAAAAGGATCAGCAATTCCTGACCTACCAACTAAACTAAACTCCTTACTAGCTTGCTACAAAACCTTATCCCAAACCTATGTTGGCAGCACTACCTTGCTCCTAAGTGAATGTTGATCCACGGGATCAACGTAAGTCTAAACTCCTGTAGCATATGTCGCAAGGCAGTCACGAGTATAGCATATGCTAAACTTGTATGAGTTGAACTCTGGACATAAAACCAGTAATTTGGGTTCAACATTTTGCAACTAGCTGGTTTAAGACAGTCTGTCTTGGGCAACAGTACTTACACTATCTAGCTATTGCATAGCTGCACTGAACTGGATGGGTTTAGCAACAACTATAATCATAATTTAATATTATTGATTCATTTCTTTAGGTTTCAAATGATTGTCTTTCATTTTCATTCTGTGCAGGGAGGCAGTTTTTACTTTCTGGAACATGTGGCAGGTAATATTATTTGACTAAGAATGTGTTTGTGCTGATATGTATTCAATGCATTTTACTAAATAAATATAGTTTTAAGGTTTGGTAGCCGGGGTGAAAATGTTTTGATTTGCTTGCCATATTTTAATATCTTTAAAAAGATACCATTTACTTGCCAAGCTCAATACTATGCCAACAAGCTCTTCTGGTCTCCAATTTAGACCAAGATGTCAAATACCAGAAAAAGGTCATGAATACATAAATTTCAGAGACATAAGGCCCTGTACTTTGGGAGAGGTAATATGTTGTTCAGCAGAAAAAAAAATATAACGTTTTTGTAAATACATGTACTGTCAGTGTATCTCGCAGTGGATTAATAATAATTTGATAATTTTGTCATGAGTTTTGTGAAACCATAACAGAAGTAATATAGAGTTTTGATATATACCTGATTGCTGGTTAATGAAAATTATTGAAACAGTAGCCTTGGGGCTTTTCCACTATGTCAAATCATGGTCTACTATATTTTCTATGGAGGCAGGTCAAAACACACGCCTTCTCAGGAGTCAGGTATTTATCTCCCCTGGGAACTCTTGGATTACAAAACAATCCTTTTTGGCAAACATCAGTTGAGAAGCAGGATCAGGCAAGAGTTGAAAATGTTTTCCCTGACCATGCAATTTCCAACTCCTACTGATGGCATTTCTTGTCTGATTTCTGGTGAAAGAAGGGACTGTTTTCCATAATTTTTCTACCAAGAACTAAAACTCAATATATTATTTAAGAAAATTGTTTTGAAGTAAAAGACAAACCAAGAACAAGATATACTGCCTGTTTTGACTTTTCTCAATCACATCGTTTTCTGTACTTTAATAAATTATTGTTTCTACATCTAGATCCCCCAATTAAATAAAAATGTGTGGTCAAAAATGGGGGCTGAGGTGGTACCATGCACTGACAGCTGTATGTGGTAATAAAAATGGGCCCCTATCTGGGGTATGCATTATGACATCACCATTAGCCAGAAATGTTCTCAAGATAGCAATGGATCAGTATGTTGTAGATTAATTGGAATTTGTCAACAGAGACAGATCCAGGGGAGGCTTGAGGGGCTTGCAACACCCCCTTTGAGACAGTCGTCAAAGGTCATCCAGAGTCCAGACCACCTTGTGTCTAATGTCCTTTGCATTCCCTCTCATATACTCACATGCACAGCCCCACAATGCCCCCCTTTCAGAAAATCCAGGATCTGCCCCAGACAACAGAGTAACAGTTATAAATTGATCCTGAGCTATCTACATGTATCCCCCATTACATTGTGAGACATTAAACATTAGAAATCTCTTTGTGTGTAATAAATATTAAATAATTATACTTTAATACAAGGATGGAAATATTATTAATGCATGTTTGTAGTATGGTTTATAAATATATTTAAAAATATACCTATTTTTAAAGAAATTATGTGATTTTGACCTGATTCAGACTGTTCTTTGTTGATTCCTTTTGACTTGGGGGGGGAGGAGGGGGGAAGCATAGTTGCCATGGGAACAGGGTAGACCGTATGGTAGATGCAATTCTTCTCAACACTTTGTGTAAACTGTCGCATGCCACAGTACTGTGTATCATATTTTATCTTTATGCATCTTTAGGTATATACATAATAATACACCCTTTCCAACCCAGTCTTAATATTATGGTTAAGAAACTTTCATGAAATGGACCACACTATGTCTTGTATTTGCTAACTTTATTGTAATGTGGTAATAAAACATTGTTATATTTCAGCTCCTTCTGGAACCTGGCTTCGTACAATGCAGAACTTGGTTGCAGGACCATGGCAAGCTCTTCATGAAGGCTGCACTGTCAACCGTGAGACATGGAAGTATATACACGAGGCTGGCTTTAAAAAGGTCTCCTATCAACGATTCACTCCTCCAGCTCCAAAGAAAGTCCGGTGGACAGCACCGTGGCAACTATTTTCACCACATCTCATGGGCTATGCCGAGAAGTAGTCCCAATGCAAGGTGTGCCACAGGACAGTGTTGTATACTGCATACGATTCGCCATGTCAAACATTTGCCAATGACTAGACAAAGTAATGAGTTGTTCACATATTTTGATCAAGAATGCTCTCAAGATGCTGGAAATAGACCTTCTCAAACTCATTAATTATTCATTTCACAGTAAGCCAATAGAGTGATCTGATTTGGGTCCAGTGTGCATGAACCTTGATACCCAATGAAAAGCTAGATCAAGATCAAACATGATCAAGATCAGATCAAAACATGATCTCAGATCAAACATGATCAAGACACTGCAATGGAAAATCTGCATTTTAATCAACACATTCCGTTATCATCATTTTACATCTGAATTCATGAATTCCTTGCCTTGTACCATCCTTTTATCTCGGCATTAAGGACATGGTGAACCAGAAGGAACCTACGGGTAAAAGAGAGAATTAATTCCTACTCGGATAATAACTTCAGACATGAAGTGTTAGAACAAATTCATACTTGAAATTGCGTATATTACTGCGAAGATCATTTCACTTCATCATATCATACTTGACAACGTACATACCTTTTATCACCAGAGTCGAGCGGATTGAGGGCTTATGGTCCATTCTTCTCTACCAGGTAGTGTCTGATGGCTTCGCCCCTCAGGACTTTATTACTTTCTTAGTGTTTGGAACGGGCGATCAAACACTCGTGCTTGTTTTTTATGTATAACTTCAGAGACCCACAATTTTACCATTTTCTCAATTCTGGTAGGATGTAACAGGCCCACAGACCCCATATATTAACAGCTTGCGCCGTTGGTGGTTTTCCTTGGAAGACACCAATATATGTACATGTAGTAATACATTTAGAAGTACATTGTCAACAACAATAACAACAACAACAAGAGTATATTTGTACCACCAATTTTTACATAAATAATTAATATAAGAATTTTGTACTTATGGATATCGGAAATAGCTTACATGGTAGCAAACGATAATAGCAAACAAGACGCTTGGCCTATAATCTTTTGCCCTCCCCTGGAGTAATGCATACCTTTTTCCTCTCCCTGTCCAATGCACCCATCCTTTCTTTTTTATTTCCTATCTTTTAGAGGACTCATTCATGGGCATATAGATCTCCTTGCAATGTTGACAATGTTTTGCTTTAGAAATTATCTTTACTATGCTAGTCTTTTATATAAAAGCAGCTTAGAAGAAACATATATCTTTTCGTCAAGCACTTGTACTGTTGAAAAGCAGCTTAATTCTTTATCCTCTTGCATATATTTCCAAATGTTGATGTCTGTCAGTGTGGAAGAAAAACGTTTTAAAATTCCCATCTTTCCATCAATCCAGAGCATTAGTTTCTGATATATTTGAATGGTTGAAAACTGTTTAAAATACGAATACATTGTGATAAATGCACCATGACTCAATGTGCCACAATTGCAGGCCTTTTGAGTCACAATAACATATATATTAAACCCTCACGAAACAGATCTGTAGGCAAACATGAACCACACTTGATCCGTCAACCTTACTTATATATATAATTAATATATGCATTTCATTTTGCTGGTTTCCCAACATTAGTAAGATAACGTGTAGTAGGCGATACTTATGTATGACATATTTCAGTTTCTTGTTCTTAAAAACAAATTTGTGATATTATATTGTAGTATATAAGTTCTTATATAATTTTTATACCACTTGATATTTTCTTTCGTGGTCTTGACATGAAGGAGAACTTATGGTACCAACGTTTTCATCATTAAATACTCAAGTTGTGTGGATAATTTGACGAGAGCACAGGAAATATAGTTTTATAAACGTTTTTTAACAAACAGATTTTATTCAGTTAATTTAGAATCTTTGTAACACTCTCTAAAATTATAAAAAGCATTGAGACATTCTACTTTTATAAAGCATTTTTAAAACTATTATTAGTATAATATTAATATTAATACTGATAACTGAACTTTACATAGCCTGCACATGTATCCGCAACGTCCAAGGCGCTTAACAAATATGTTCCACATAGCATAAATAAATAAATAGAAAGTTAATAAACACCAGCAAATGATTATATTAAAAAGGTGTTTAATTTTTAAAAGATGTTTTTACACGTTGACGTAGAGGTCGACTTTCGGAGACTGTAAGGGAGGCAGTTCGAAAGTTTAGGAGCACAAACGGAGAATAATCGGTTACCATTGGTGTTGTAGCAGGATTCAGGGACAAACAGAAGTTCATTGGAAATGGATAGTAGATTTAGGATGCTTCAACAGATTGGACAAGTAGGCAGGCAGGCCAGAGTCCATTTAGTGACGTGTGGACCGGAAAGAGGATCTTGAAGACTGACATTCTATTCACGATGATTTTGAACCCTTGACACCAAACAATACTCTGCATATGAAGAGGGTCCAACATTAACATAGGTCTCTTCAATCCCGCATCCCGCCACCATTTTTTCCTCCATCCCGCCATCCCGCTTGTTTTGGACACGTCACCCCCAAATGTAAATTGGTACTGAAATAAAAATTGTATTGTATTGTATTGTATTGTATCCCGCGTCGTTTTAAAAAGTATTTTCAGTATGACTAGATATCTTTCCTTAAAGATGAAGTATGAATGCGGCTTTCTAACTCGATTTCATCAAAATCTAAATCGGTTTGCTGGCTTCCTAGACGCCATACAAAATTCATAATGGAGGAGAGGTCAGATTTGTAGGGGTGTACGGGTGCATGTTCCCCCGGAAAATTTTGAAAATTGGGCTTCTAGAATCACTAGAAATGAGTCTAAAATTGCAAATTGCAATAAAAATCTACGCCGAAGTTTACATGAATGAAGCAGAATTTGAACTTCCATCCCGCTTCCTGCCCAGAAATCAATATTTCTCACATCCCGCCACCGAGATATCCAACTTCCTAAACATCCCGCATCCTGCCCTCAAATTTGCTTTCATCCCATATCCCGCCAGTGAAAAATGCCTTATCCTGCATCCTGCCAAACCTATGTTGGACCCTCATGAATTACTCATGAATAACATTTAAATTAATCAATCTCACATACTATATATCTAATGTATCATTGATACAATGGCTAATTCAGCAAGGATTACAATTAAATTTATTTGAAACACCAACATTTTGATATTGAGACATGAAAAAAAGGAACATTTTATTTTTGAATTTTGTGATAATTATGTCATTTTCGTATGCCACATATAGACTGGCAATTTACAACAGCTAACCACTGGTAAGATAATTTCAATCTTGGTTAAAATGAATCATAAATCATTTAAATATTTTCATTAAACTGATAGATTTCCTTTACACATTCAAACAGGAACACTAATAGAAGAATCATGAATCCTGTCCTCTACTTCACACTTTCTTATCACATGATTTATTTACAC
Organism: Epizoanthus ramosus; assembly: GCA_026413505.1. Classification (NCBI taxonomy): domain Eukaryota; kingdom Metazoa; phylum Cnidaria; class Anthozoa; order Zoantharia; family Epizoanthidae; genus Epizoanthus; species Epizoanthus ramosus. The sequence continues at coordinate 6,565 of JANVCJ010073236.1, forward strand.
ACTAGTACTGTCATATATGTGGCTTAGAAAGTGTTTGATTTCTGTTGCCACAACTCATATCTCTACAACTCTCACATTACTTTCCACATTGTACTGCTAACATAAATGAAAAACAGTGAAGTACGTTTGCAAGCTTACCTTTGCTTCAACAAATGCATCAAAGGGAAATGCAACCAGAGCCTTGAGTTCTTCTGTGAACAAGGAATAATAACCATATTTATATAGGAACAACATAATTATACAGTATAAACATGTAAATGCAAACAGAATTCAGCATGTCCAGGCTTCTAAATACAACCATATTATGTACAAACATTCTCCTTGTGAGCTATAAAGCTCTCCATGATCATGCTCCCTAGTGCATCACTGATCTTCTAAAAATTTACAAACCCTTCAGATGCCTCAGATCCTACAATAAACATCTTTGAAAATCCTGCATTTACATGTGATGTCAAAACTCTTCCTCAAGAAATTACTAGGAACCCACAAATAATCCAGCATGAACATTTTTTAAAAAAATCTAAAGCATAGCTCTTTCACAACTGATAATTTTAAACTAATTTTAGTGTAGCTCACCATCACATAAACTTTTATAATTTTATTGAAAACTTTGAAAAATTTATTATATATTATATTTCCCACAATCGTGGGAAAGTCTGAGAAGGAGCCCTATATAGCCTAACCTCAACTCCAGCTTCAGCACTGCACTGACAAGGCCCAGTAGGCCGAAACAGTACTGTCTGCAGTTAGATACATGGTTACATATATACATACACACACGCACGCGCGCGCCCGCACACACCCACTCCCACCCACACACACACACACACACACACACACACACACATACACGCACACGCACACATAGACATACATACAGACAGACAGACAGAGAAACAAACAAACAAACAAACAAACAAACATGCACAAATATCAACATATTTATACACACTCCTACTCATAAACTAGCTATGATTATGGTATGTTATAGTACTGACTGTGCTTGTATATTTGTGAAGGGGTTAATCTTTGCGCTATTAATCTTGAATTTGCCTTTCCTTTGGGGTAACAAGACATCATCAGAATATTAAGTAGTAGTCTTGATAGATGTAAAAACAACGAATTTTCCATCAGGGGTGGCTACCGCAATATGTAATCGACCAGGCCATGACAGGCGTTCTGCACAGTACCACACTGGCTCTACAGCAGCATATTCGAGCAACCGTCACTGCGAGCAACTCTGTGCAGAATGGTGGCCGTCTTAGCTCGGAACTTGCGGATATTGAAATGTGACGCAGGACTGTTTTACTGTTTAGTCTGTTGCAGGTTTGTTCCCAAGCACTGTGTTATCCCGGATGCGACAGATTCAAACATTGTAGGCACAGGCTACCCAAGCTTATAATGCGACTTTCTACCTAATATAAATAATAAAAATTATAAGAGAATGTGTGGAGAAATAATCCATTATCTAAAAGTCGTTCAATTGCTATCACAGTTTGGTGAAATACACGTGACCTACTTCAAATGTGTTGTTTACTTGTGTCTTGTGCCGATTTCTACGGAATCCTAATCTTAATTTAATCTTTATTTTTATATTAAATCTTTCTTACTGGGAGCAACTATATTTTTAATAACTCAACAAACCGAGCACGGAATGGCGTAGAACTTCTACTGACGATGATCGGCACAAGACACAAGTAAACCACACATTTGAGGTAGGTCAAGTTTATTTCACCAAAGATAGCAATTTACAACCACTTTTAAAAGATGGATTATTTCTCCATACATTCTCTTATAATTTTATTTATATTAGCTAGAAAGTCGCATTATAAGCTTGGGTAGCCTGTGGTTAATTAGGTGCCCATCTGTTCGAGACACAGTGTCACAAGACTGTCCCGAGCAATAAGATAACAACCTCAGTAGAGTCACGTCGTGGCAAGTTCCGAATTGTAGCCATGGCAAGTTTTAGTTAGATTGAATCCCATACATTTTATTACTGTTGACTAGCTATTGCACCACAAAATTTGTCTCGACAGCTCTCGACAGAGTGAACAGGGGAGGAGATACCTTCACTTAAACTGATATTTTTATGACATTTCTTGAATTACTGTACGATAGTCAACTTAAATCTTGCCGTGAAATGTTTATTTGTATTTGCTAAATCATCAATGTTTAGTTTACTGAACAATCTGACGTGATAGAGAAGCTGAGCAGTGTTTCCAATCGTGATAGCGGCTCCAGTTTCATATATCTAAATTAGTATTAATGTTAAATTTGTCATAATGCGATAGTATTCGCATTTCATTCGTACTTTGTTTTCTACCAAATATTTTATTATTAATAGTAGTTACTTTCAAAATTATAGATATTGTAGGTACATATATATATATATATACGAAATACAGATATTAAAGTTATTAACACAAAGTAATTTTAAAATGTCACTGATTTGTTGTGTTATTTTTAAAACAATGCATGTTCACTGTCCTGGGAAATACTGTCGGTTGTTGATTCGAAATTGAGCTATAGTTGTCTTGACAATTACGCGAAAATGACCTTATCATTCTAGGAATATCAGTACACAGTCACAGTATCAAGGAATATATGATGTCCGTGATATCCAGTAGTTGTCTGAAGTAAAGATGTTTGTGCCATCTTGCACTCCCTGAATTGTTGTTATAGCTACAGCTAGTTATCGGTAGATACAAACTGTCCAAGCACTCCTCAATGAAGCCTGGCGTCCGGTGTTTCAGATCAAGCAGTGGAAAGGTGTAGTTAGTCAAAGTATGCAACACATGACCACAGATCTCCCCTTGGTGCAAGTAACTCGCTGTGTTCAACACAAATCGGATCAAATCAACCTAGAAACAGAAGAAACAGAAGTATCAAACATTAGTTTTAAGGTTAAAAAAGCGTTAACGGGGTGAACTGAGTGTCAACCGTTCTTCCAGTTTTCTAGTTACTTGCTTTTACTGCAAGACGTTTCTGAATGTAAGAAAGATATATATTGCTTGTTATCAACCTAACGTTTTAGATAGTGATATCACAGAAGACGATATTGAGAAACTTCAACTTTTCAGCTAGAAGTTTTCAGGATCGATATTTACATGCTTAACCACGCCCTTAATGCCTTTACTGAAGTCGGATGGCTAAATGTCAAAGCCATATTTGTGTTCTAGTATATAAATAATTTGTGATAAGTTTAAAGATCAGAAATTAATCGTAGGACTACATTGAGATTTTAATAATGGAGCGTTAAAAAAACAGAGATGAGAAAAAATAATTGTACAACCGAAAGGTAGGGCGGGGTCTGGGTCCCTTGGGCTCCTCTCCTAAATCTACCCCTGATTTTAAAATTAGTGTTAAAACAAATATAGCCCATTTTCCGGGTGTCTGTCAACTTGTATCAGTGCAGTTGACATCAAACACGGGACGCAATGAGTGGCGTCACTGAATTCGCACTGAACATTTTTACCAAGACAAATCAGGCATAATTCAAAACAGATTTCAAACCGAAGAAGATCAAAAGTTTCTTGTTTGAATGCGCTTATAATATTGTTGTTGTTGAAGAGTCTGTACCAGACATTTTAGTCACCGAGAACGTGTTTTATCTTGTTTACTGTATGATTACCATATTAGGGCATTGGACTTGCGCTCTCATCTTTTGAAATGAAGACTTACCGTTCGTACAGAAGATTATCTTCACTTCTGTCGGACTCTTGTATTTGAGTAGTGTCTGTGACGTCACTGCAATATGGAACCACAATACTTAACAATTACTGGACGAAGTTGAACAAAATAATTGCGAGAGAGAATCACGATATTTTGTGATAATCGAGTCCAATAATTGACCATAACAAAAAAGATTTACCCATAATTCTTAGTGTTACTCACCTAACAGCATATAGTGAATTTATACTTTCAACACTGTGATTTCGTCCTTTCGGGTTTCTAGGTGCCTGCGAGGCATTGACAGGGCTACAGAGACACACATGCGAAACAAGATTAACTATCACAATCCGCACGTGTCACTCATTCGTATTGAACGTACGGATTTATGTCACAACAACCCCGGTGTACGCGATAGAACGTCTAGTTTTCAAACGCAGTCGAACACAGTCGAACTCAATCCATGGATTGTGTTCGACGGCGTTCGGAAATCGAACATAATAGAGACCTTAAGATACTCGTATTTCGGTGTACGGGTACGGATAGCCTAGACGTACCCGTACATGTCAGTACGCGTAATCCATTTTGATTAAGATACCCGTAGCGAAAGCGCGAAACTTGTTTCTGCAGACCCAAAATTATTTTATTTGATACAGTCAACAAAACTAATGGGTGATACGGTGCCTTGAAATTTTCAACAAATAAATTTTATAAACAACACAGCCGGTAAAACAAAATATAATGAGTTGCTCATTTGGCAGATTTCGTTAGTTAGGCGGGAAACGTTAGACTAGCGGCTTTCAACTTCAACACGGATATTGCACAACAGCATTCAAGATGTACAACAACAAGATCAATAAACTAAGCACGTTTTGCAGGGAATTCTTTGCATTTCTAATAAAACTGCTCCATCGACGACGGAAAAACCGAAATACCTGCCAATTACGGCCCTTAATTGGAGAGGTGTTTTGTCCTAGAATCCGCCATCCCACACTTGTCCACCCGGCTTTCGTATAAGCTATCGCTCAGTACAGAAGCAGACCGTACTCTCTCTCTCTCTCTCCACCCCCAACCATCCCACACTTGCTCACCTTTCGTATACGTTGTCGCTGTCGAACACCGGACAGTTGTCGGACAGTTGAAGTTCGCTGCAACACGAAATAGAAACGGCCAACAGTAAGAGCTACTGGGATTACTTTTGTTTAAAGGGTCTCATCTTAAGCTTTTCAAGTGGGTTTTGTATGCTGTGTGTGTGCGTGTGCGTGTGTCTGTGTCTGTGTGTGTGTCTGTGTGTGTGTGTGTGTGTGTGTGTGTGTGTGTGTGTGTGTATGTGTGCGCGCGCGCGCGTTGGGGCGAGGGGTATTATTGTAACAACAATAATTACCCAAAGACATTTTCTAGTGTATACGCGGCCGCTGGGAACTGTCATTTGAAAGGGGCTATGTGACGGTAATGCGCATGCTCTCAAGTCATGTCAGGAACAAAGCCTTCACAGTCACAGTCATAAAACACAAGTTGTATGCAAGCTCAGCAGGATGAGCCGTGATGTTGGCTCGCGTTTTATTGCGGCGTTTAATACTCGGTGCTAAGTCTGTCTGTTTATAGTTTTTATTCCAAGTGTGAAGTTGAAGTAAAATGAACGATCACTTACTTCGTCTTACAACCTAGATAGTGTACCATATTCTAATGATTTATTGATTTCTACTCGTTTAAAAGGAAAATGATATTGTTTTGATATTGTTATCCTCGTTTTTTTATTAACATATCTAGCTTCTGTTTTTACCTTACGGCATATAGTGACGTAACACTTTCTGCTCTTCTCTCTTTCGCTGGCTCAGCATTCTCGCTGTAATGGAGAACAGAATATCAAGCAGTATCGCGATTCAGTTAATGTTTTGCTCGGATAGAGAGACGGCAATATAAAGTGGTATTGCCGTCTCACGAATCAGGCTCACTGATTGGTTAATAGTTCATGATTGATAGGTTTGCGCTCGAGTG
>JANVCJ010073247.1:0-12230 GCA_026413505.1 Epizoanthus ramosus
CGTGACCATATACAAGCACACGTGAACCTGTGCAATCACACGTGACTCTATACAAGCACACGTGAACCTGTACAATCACACGTGACCATATACAAGCACACGTGAACCTGTGCAATCACACGTGACTCTATACAAGCACACGTGAACCTGTACAATCCCACGTTACCGTATACAAGCACACGTGAACCTGTACAATCATACGTGACTCTATACAAGCACACGTGAACCTATACAGTCACACGTGAACCTATACAAGCACACGTGACCCTATACAAGCACACGTGAACCTGTACAATCACACGTGACCGTATAAAAGCACTCGTGAACCTGTACAATCACACGTGACCGTATACAAGCACACGTGAACCTATACAATCACACGTGACTGTATACAAGCACACGTGAACCTGTACAATCACACGTGACTCTAAACAAGCACACGTGAACCTATACAAGCACACGTGAACCTGTACAATCACACGTGACCGTATACAAGTACACGTGACCCTATACGAGCACACGTGGCCATATACAAGCACACGTGAACCTGTACAGTCACACGTAATGATAAGCAATAAATTCCAGTTGCTTGACACTTACGATCGTGCATACTTGAACGTCAGATAGTAATCATTGTATGAGACCCACAGCAACTCTAGATCCGCAAATATTCCACCTGAATCACAGAAATGAAAAAAATACAAATGGTGAGACAACTAGCCTTGCTACCCGGCTCCACTCATCAGAGCAGCAATCAGTTACTGGGGCAGCGTCACAAACTCTAACTGAACGAATATGCAATGACATGCATATGCAATATCCCACTCCGATATTATAGGAAATGCCTGACGAGGGAATTCCATGTTAAATTTCACGCGAAAAACGATATCAGTTTTTCAAGTGAAATTTAACGTGGAATTCAACAGTCAGGTATTGTTTTTTCCTTGAATCGCATGGTCATTTATATATATTGTCCAATTTGTAAACAAAACTTCGGTGCGCGCAGCTGGGAAATTCAGGTAATGCAATTCCACGTTAAATTTGCACTGTCGTTAGCCAATCAGCGTGCGAGATTCGTCTCAACTATGCGATTCTATATAAAATGCGCACATTTCAAAAACAGTTAGCCCTAGTCACAATTTAGTCGTTTAAGAAAATCCTACACTGAATCTCCTTGACAAGCATATGAACAGGCACTGATTTTAATTCTACGACCTCGCATGGTGAACCTGAATTTTGTGTTCCCTCACTTGCAGGAATCATACTATTATGGATAGTATCACTTTGTATTATCCACTAAGCCATAAATTACCATGATTTATGCGTGAAATAAAAGTGATATAAATCGCCACTTGTGATGAAATATCGTATTTAATCACATGTGAAAAATAATATTTTTTCCCTCCGTAGAACTCTCTAGTCAAAGCCACAGCCACGCTGTAACCCTATCTAAGTGGATCTAACTTCCGATCGTCGTCGAACATTTTCCGAAGATATCCGTAGTTTTCCGAAGATTTTCGAAATCTTTCGAAACATTTCCAAATAATCGTCGTCGAACATTTTCCGAAGATATCCGAAGTTATCCGAAGATCTTCCGAAGATTTTTGGGATCTTTTGAAACATTTCCAAATATATTAAAAAATACTTTCCGAGAATTTTCGACCTTTTCCGAAAATATTCCGAAAATGACCGAAGATTTTTTCCGAAGACTTTCCGAAGAGTTTCGAAGATTTCCGACGATTTCCGACATTTACGGCATATTGTCAACACTCGAAGATAAAAATCGTATCTCCGCGGGCCATGTATAAATATCCTCTATATATCTCTATCCTCTCACCTTTGGGCATATCACTGACCCCATGGGTATAATAATTTAATATATAATACATCCCCTATTACCAACTGCTAATCACAGTGTTGTCCTCAGTCGACAGTGTGTACATAACTCTCCCTTCTCTTAGAACAAAACTACTGCCCTTTACAAACAAAACACCTTACTTTCACAGTGCTTCTGAGTTCTCTTCACCCATATGTATAAATGGGTACCTGGCACCTGGGCAAATTGTTGGGAGACAAACCTGACAAAATTGTGGCGGGTAACCCTGCGATGGACTATGGGGAGTAGTAATACTCTACAAAAACGGGAGTTAAGTGCCGGCTCTGGTATAGGTAGGCCCTAGAGGAACGAACCACAACGACAATGAAAGAGAAAATGAAAAAATTGAAAAAGGTAAATTCTGGACGATACATACCGGATATTTTCCAGCTGTTGGTAGCTTCCAATTAAGTTTTAAAGAGGAAAAAGAAAATAAGCCAAAAAAAGAAAAAAAAAAGGAAAATAGAATCTCCAGCAGGCCGCGGGATTCGAACCAAACTGCTCATTTGGGTCGTTGTGGGTCGTTGTAGCTTGTTTTGGGTCGTTGTGGGTCGTTGTGGACCGTTTTGGGCCGTTTTGGGTCGTTGTGGGTCGTTGTGGGTTGTTGTGGGTCGTTGTGGGTCGTTGTGGACCGTTTTGGGCCGTTTTTGGTCGTTGTGGGTCGTTCCTCGTTTTAGTGACTACAATCCTGGGTCCAGTTCCTCGACGGAGTGGGTAGATGTTGATTGGAATTTTAACCCACTATTATTGCAGGGTTACTTCCTTAGAGACTGATTTGGGCTATATATCTGATGTCAGGTCTATGGAACTGAGTTTCTAGATCTGAGGAATGTTTTGATAATACTTTATACAAAGCCACAGATTACCGTATGTACATGCATGCTAGTCCTAGATCAGTAGATGAATAATCTAAGATTTGGTCTAACCCTGGGTTGAAGGTAAAAACAACCACTATTTTAAAAATAACACTGTAAGTTTGAGGACCGCATACAGTGTATGTTAGATATGTAGGGATAAACACATTTCTATGCAACCCTGTCTAATATATATTACTACTAAGACAGTGTATAAACAAATCATTATTTAATATTTGTTACCAACCTATAACTGTACAGTCAGCATCCCAGCTGTGAATGGCTTTCTCTAACTATAAGTACACAAAACCAAGATTAAAATAGCAGTTTATGAGCAACATACAGAACTGCACTAACCAAAGTGGATCACAGCAGGTTGTCAACTGATGAATCACCAATTTCTGTCAAATCTAACTGAAAGAGTGTGTTACACAGGTGCATGCACATGATTGGGTACATAGTATATGCACATGATTAAGTACACATTTAGTATGCACAAACTTGCCTTGTTGTAGAATATGCCATTCAAAGTACAGATAGGTTCCAGTGATGCAAATAAAGTGTGATGTTCAGCTCTGTTCAGACCCCATTTCCTGTCACAAAACAGAAAATAATTATACATGTATCAAGAGGTTACATGGATTTGAGTTATATACATGTATGTAGTGATTGTGATCAGCCTGGGGTGGACCTTCACAGCCCACAGGGAGAGGGGGGGTGCATATACACCTGTTGCACCCCCTCAGTGTATGGATCTGACTGCAGTCAATTACAGACTGATAAATTGGCCACCTATGCACAGATATGTTACAAAATTAGTCGGATAATCATTCCAAATATTTCCAAGATATATTCATGCTGGCCAGATACTTAAATCCTCTAAATTATCCTGGTAACCTGAAGAAAAATATAATAGCATATAAAATTATCTTCCAATAACAAACTGATCTATCATATATTTGCACAATGTTGGGGGAAAAATACTTTTTTATGAAAAGTATAACAATTGTAGGGTCACCACAAAACTCTGGCCACCCCATGCCAGGGGGGGGTGATGTATTGATACTAAATAATCTATATGCAAGACACGTACATGTACAGTAGGTGAGGGCTGGAATAATAATTAATGATTAACTTTTCCTTAGAACCTCAAGGATGACGTTGATCCTCAAGGATGGCATTAAAACAGTTGGTAAAACTTGGTCACAGGTTGATTCACTATCCCAGAATAGAGACTATGCTGGAGGTGTTTTGTTCAAGGGCTATGCTTTCACAAGAGCGATGGGCTTTCAGTACGTTAATGTAAGTGACTTTCCCTTACCTTAGGGGTTCTGCATATAAATCGAATGCACACTTCAGACTCTCTGTGTACATTTCCTCACAGTAGAGCAGCTCCTTCACACATCGCAGTCGTGGATCAGGAACTAAAACAGTCAAGAACAAACTTAATGAAAAATACTGTAACTACATGAAGGTAGCAACTGCATTCATCCTGAAATTAAAATCACATTCCAAAACTCCCAGAAATTAATGGCGCAGCCCCAAATAAAAGCTTAATGAATGTGCAGATACCAATGTAGGTGCACTGATGAATTCTGGGCTAATTTTGTAATCATTGTTGGATGTGCACTGTAGTGACAAAAGTACTGCGGCAATTACAAATATTTTTCTTGTTTAACAATTAAAACCAATTAAAAAGATATATATAGTATATGATACAATTGCAAGTTGGGTGTACATAGGTTTATAAATGAGAAGCAATTCATATCTACAGGTCAGACTTTTTCTCTCTGTACCAGTATCTCAGAGTGCATATAAGATATATAAGAACTATGGTTACATATTCAGCCCCAAAACATACCAAATGATCTGCAGCTAAATTCTCCTTACTAATTCATCTATACATTCCTTGTGAAATAGTTTAGGAGAATCTGGCAGTTTATCTAAGTCAGATCTTGCTGTCCTTCATAGAATTCTTTTGTTCTCAGTACCAACTTATATCTACTCATATCTGAATGGGTACAGTATATATATAGATAATACAAATGTATATAAACTGTCCTGGGCTAATAGTGAATACTTACTTGTATAGACATTATCAAGTTCGAAGTTTGACAGCTTGCGGTGAGCATTTTCTATGGCAATTTCCCCATTCTCTAGAGATGAAGCTGGTGAGTCAAGGTTGATCAGGGTCTTTCCCGAGAGGGTGCGTACTTGAACAGTTTCCAGACCAAATTCCTCACTCACACCCTGGACCATATCTCTGACAGACATGTTTCGCTCGGCACTTATCTGTGCACATTTAAAATATTGGGCAAGTATTTAATTTAGGATTGGCATTTATGGTGATGCATATGGGTGGGAGGAATTTGTATAAACAGTAATCCATACACATTAAATTTTTTTTAAAATTCATGGCATGGTTAGTTTTGAAATTTAATAACATCCAACCCTAGATTAGCTAGTTTCGTAGAGATAGCTAGAAGAACTTTAGCTCTTATTGGTAGAGCATTGGGAGGTCATGGGTTCAAAATCTGGCTGGATCAACACTCTGGGTCTTAAAATGTCTGAGGAGATAGGCTGTCCCCAAGGGGGGGGGGGGGGAGTACTTAAGTATAATAGTGACTGGCACGTGCGAATGGAAACAAAATTTGAAACCCAAAAAATACCAATGCCCAAAACATACAGCACCCACAAAAATACCATGTAAAATTCACTGGCACATCTTTAATCACTATAAAATGACAAAATCCATTGTACAATAAAGTCATATTTGTACAATAAAGTCATATTTGTCTCCTACATTTTTTGTTTAGTACAGTAGCTAAAAACACCAAAACCTTGCCTACCGGTATCCAAAACTTCTAACCCCCAAAAATATACCCAAAAAAGTTGACTACCCAAAAAAATACCTGGCAAACTCGTAAACCCCAAAAAATACCAAACCTGTAAATGTCAAACACAAAAAAATCCTTCGTACGTCCCCATCACTTTTATACTTGAGTACCCCCCCCCCCCTGGGGTGCTGCCTTTGCTCTAACATCTTCAAATGGCTTAGATTAAGACCTTCACATCTTCGATTCTCAGATAAGGGTGAATTAAACCGTGTTTATGCCTTCAGAGACCTCCGTCCATCAGAATGGTCTTAAGAACTGTTTGTCTCACACTCTCTCATCTGTCCACTGTTTGAGTGGTTAAGTCATTGAAACAAGCTTAAGGCTCTCATTCTTGAAATCTACAATAGCAGTCCTACAAACATTCATGCTATATTACCAGCAATATTGATACAAATTATTTTCTCAAATATTGTCCTGACCAAAAAAAAGTGTTGAGGGGTTCTCCATTATCATACAGTCATACCAACTTAGCTTCTGGAACTGTAAATTACATTTGACACAGACAACTACATGTCACTGAAATAATACCTAAAATGTATGCAATTCTGCAATTGGTTTTAGCTCCATTAAATCCTTAAAATCTCACAAGATATTTAAGTTTCAAGTATGACATATTAACCAAAAATCCTGGAGATTTTAGAAAAAAACAGATGATTTTGTTTCTCTTTCAAAAAATCAATCTGAATGAACTAGGAACTGACCCAGGCTGTGATATATATATCTATATATATATATATATATGTCCTTATTTTGCATCTGGCAGTTCCAAATAAAACTTATATATGGTGACCTCTCATGATCAGTCATATCATGTCTACTTCCATGCAATATCACAAAGACAAAACTTTAAGCTTCTAAGCAGCAAAAATAAATCAGGAGAAACCAACTGAATGGACCAGGATTTATTCTGCACTCTATATTTGTAGAATTAGTGAAAAACAAAATTTTAAAAAATAATTATATCAGATCATCAATCCATCTGGTGGGAGAAGTTTGTGACTGACTGGGAAACTGCAAAACTGGGAAATCTAGGAGACTCCTGGCAAAACTGGGAAGTAAAGAGAAGTAAATATATATGTGGCAAGGTTATTACTCATCTCCATATATTAATATATTTATTATAATTAGTTAGCCGAGAATTTGATGATTTATTCAATATCTTTACGAAAATTAATTATGCAACTGATCAGATTCTTTATTGCCTGATAACAAATTATCTGATTTCCATATTAATTATATAAGGAGAAGTTAGATGCTGATATATACTCAATTGTTAATAAAATCAAAGAAATCTAGACAAAATACTGAAACTTGTAGCAAATTCTACATAGATCTTACAATTTATATTTCATAAAGAATAATAAGTCTACCAATTGAAAGTTTCCCAAAACTATTTATAAATAGTATAACCCATATATGATTTGCATCAAAATATGTTCCTTAATTGGGGTTGTTTATAACATAATTATATTATAGATATCATGCGTAAAATAGCTGGGTTGGAGCAAAATACATGAATCATAGTGAATCCAATATCCCCTTCAAAATAATTAATACACTGATGGTACAGTGCTATATTCACAATATTGTCAATTGAAATGTTCTTGAGTGATCATAATAGATATATATTTAAAGTCTACCATAATGTACTTGCATATTCCACAATCTTTAAGTCTTGAAATAATTTAACAAGAGTTTATGACAAGCCACAAAACCACAAGACCAATATATCAAACAATAATCAATATATATTTCACTGTTCAGAATATGCTCAGCAAGTTATAGCTGTAACTTATTAAAATTAAAAGATTTTACTCTTTAATAATAATTATTAATTATTATTATAATAATAATAATAACAGTCCCAAAAATTCTCGACACGCTTTACAATAAAAAGTACACTTGTATAGATCTAGTCTAGTTCTAGTGATCAATTTAAAAACAATAACATGTAAAAGTTTATATCAGAACACACACGTTTTTGATTAAAATATTTAAAATTATCTCTCCCAAAGTACAAGGTTTTTTCCTCCAAATGAAATATATTAATATTTGGTAATTTGGCCAAAAGTGATTTAAATATATTCAATTCTGTCTTCAGAACTACATGTACTACAGATCGAGTCAGACTGTAACTTCTGGGTGTTCTTATAAAATTAACTTATTAGTTCACTGTCCAAGACAAAATGTTTTTATATCTCCTGACCTGCGAGTTCCGTAAAATGTAAGTTACACCGTATACTTATAAGTACCGGTGTCGCGGATAAACTGCAGTCTAGTTGTAAATTGAAGTTCTGGGTAGATCTTGATCAATCAAAGATCTGATTTTGTTTCCTAGCTACATCGCGAGCCCTACCGTTCAATGTTTATTCTTCTCCACTTACACTTAATTTGTCATATTAAACGTACTTCGATATAATTTCTGATCAGATAACACCGGTAAACTTCCCCAAAACATGGCACTTACAAAATCAGATAATTTTGCGTGATCTTGTACATTTCAACCCACCGACGGCGGCTTCATCAAATCTCACTTGTTCATTTCGTTTGCGAAATTGACAACCCAAGCACCATGTAAATTCTACGATTGTTTACGGTTACAATGTGATCAACGCATTTTCCAGCAGCAATTATCATATTTGGATAACATTAAATATCGGAAGTTCGCGAGATTTCGAGTCTCAGCCGGGAATCTGCAAATTATGAAGCAGAAAATTTCACAGACGCCGTGTGTCGAAAGCATACAAGATATATGATTCGCACTACACATCACAAATTCAGACCTCAAATTTACATACAATTACAAACTACATATAGTATTAGTCGTCTGAAATCAACGCTCACAAATTCGAAGTAACCCAACTCATTTTGACAATACTGCAATAGACATTTGAAAGATTCATTTCCGTCACATTTTCACTTAGATTTTGCTAAGTAGATTAACCCTGAAACAATATGGAAAAGTCGACAACACATCATTACATGCTTCCAAAGCTAGCAGAATTATTAAGACGCGTTTATGTATGAACAAACAAGAATGAAATACTGAAAGTTTGCAAGTTTGTATTGGACACACTTTTCTATTATGCTCAAGTTTCAAGAGCCACAACAAATATTCATCGGTATCTAATTGAGGGAATTTGCAGCAAGTTTACAACCGGAAATCGACAGATGCTTGTAATAAGCTTAAATCGCAACCTTTCGAGGTTCATTGTGTACTCGCAGGGGTCAGTCGGTTAATGTTGGAACACAGATTTATGTATAAACATGTGTTTTTATTCTCGAGAAATGTTCGAGGAACTGAGTACACCTAAGGAATAAATCATCTTGTTGACTGAAATCTAGTTATCTGGCTGCAATCTCTTGGGTATCAAGAGCTCGCAAGAGTCTCGCAGCGGAAGAACTTGAATAAAAACATCATTTCACGCCGGTGAAATGCAGACTCTAGCATCACGCAGAGAAATCTTACAAACATGATGGCGTTTTTCCCGAGTTTATTCCACACAGTTTTTCTCTAAACAAAACACAACAACGTGAAAGTCGTGAGAAGCATGCTTGTGTCACCTATTTACGACAGGTGACTACTGGAATCTTACAAACTTCCACAATAACTTAATTCCCTTGGCGACTCTGCAAATACATGTTATCGAAACTGCCTTAAAATATATCCGACCCCGATATTTTGCTCGTATAAGGTGTGAATTTCTTTACTGAATCAAATCACTTCGAATAATTACTAATCTTTAGAATCATAAAATCCTATTAGATTCAAGTGACACCCTAACATGTCCGGATGAAGTATCTATACATTCAGAATACTCAAACAGGTAGTGTTGAACTGAAGACAGCTGATTTGCTTCCAGAAAATCGACAGTTATCGCTATCAATAAAATAAATCACTGGACTGCTAGTACTCACCAAGCGAGGCCGGCCGTCAGGGAGTATAGCTTTCACGAAGAATGTCTGGCTCTCTCCTTCATCCATTCGGAGTATATTTAGTACTCCGAGTAGCGACTGGTCCGTCATGGATTGTGTCCGGTTTAACAACGAAGGAAGTGCTCCAAATGATAGCTTACGCTGGCGAGTTTTGGGTCCACTCGCCGCCATGTTGCAGGCAAAGTTTCCTTCAAATGGGTCTATTGCAGCAAAGAGAGATATAAAAACAACTGTTTTAACTGCATTACTGATAAAATATGCAGTGCTGAGGGTTAGCGTGAAAAGGGGTACACATTTACGGCCATACAGACTTAATTCCTAAGCATTGAAGTGCCCTGGTTTTGTATTTTGACTTACTGTGTTATTTGAGTTGGGGATTACTTTGCCCGGGGCTTGCCAAATATGGGACAGAGACAATAGAATCTGGCTCTGTGATTGGTTCATTGTCCATTTGAGTGGTTCCAAATATGGGTAGTGTTGTAATTAGGTCTGTTTCGAACATAGAAAGTGTCAATTAGCAACTTGATCCTATCAAAATTGGTACTTACATTACATAAAACATCCCAAATATGTTTCGAGAGAAATTATCTACACTTTGCCCGGGAAGGAAAAACTGCAAGGCTATTGTCAGTCCCATTAACCGGTGAAAAGAACGTAAATCAACTCATGACAGCCTGCTCTAACAAGTCATTTTAGGAGGGTAAGAATTTGTGGCAAATCTGTGTAAATTTACCAAGATTTTTGCAGATTATTATTTTAACTAGCTATTCTTACATTACAGACACTTGAGATAAAATACCAATCAACTATAGTAAATAGAATACTGCGAATATATTAAAACATGCTGAACTATCCAGATATCACCAATTTAGTTACATCTACGCAGTCCTTCCCACTCCGTGCATAACTCAGTTTTAATCACGAAAATGATTTATGTTGCATACATTTATCAATATTTGAAAAGTGTTCAAATCGTTTATTTGACAACTAATGTAGTTATATCCTATTGATACTTGTTAAGTTTATTTACTTATAAGATAACATATGATACTATATTTAATACACTTATTTTAAAGTTATTTTAATGGCCAAATCCTTAAGCGCCTTGAACTGCCGGAATTACAGAACTGTACAACCTTAGTTCTTTTACATTTAACAGATCTGTTAACCATATATTTTTTATATTTCATTACAAGTCTGTTCACTTGTAACGCATGAGTGTCAATCGAAATAATTCCAATCTTGGAGGATGCAAAATGAATGTTTTTGTCCAGTAAAACTGAATGACACTGACTGATGATTTTTAAAATTAATTTAAAATATAATACAAAATATTGGTCAAGGTTGCAGTTGTTCGGCAACACATTCAAATGATGGCATGATTTCTAGTTAAGGAGCTTTACGAAAGAGCATCTGAGAAACACTCACCTCTGCTAGTTTTCTTGCCGTTCAATTTCGTTAAAATAAATTTTATCTGGCTCACTCGTGATATTTGTACGATCGCTGAAAGCCGGCGTTTTGTGAAGTTTTGAAGACTAAGCGGTTCGGCTGTACTCAAACTTATCTTTGGATTTCATAAGCACTGCAAAATACCGCCTATTTCCGAAAGAATTCCAAAGTTTCAGTCCTTAAAAGTTCCGCAAAATGAGAAATAACCGAAAGACTTTCCGCCAAGTATGTGCTGATCTTTTAAGATAAGTTCCACCGAAGTTTCCTGAGGTCAAACTGGCCTTGGTCAACAATTATAAGTATGTCTACCATTAGTCATCGAGATTTTAGCATTATTTCAACATCATTTAAAATGAAAGTCTATTTATAGAGAACCAAAACTGGATGAATAACACACGAAAGACGATGAAAGGAAACCACAGGTTCACAGTAAGGTTGTACGACCCTGTCAAACATCAAGGTTTGATATTTCGCACCGCAAACATTTTATTTTTTAGGCGTTATCTTATCCTCAAGTGTGTGCGGCGAGGTATGTGCAGTATACGAGGACGAGACATGTTTAACGTTGGAGCTACATACGTTTTTGTAACGGGGACCGTCTGTTGGCACGAGGCAAGTGATTAACGGTTTGAGGCTAGACCTCCATAGTCGAGAAAGAGATACATCTTCAAACTACTAGATTCGCCGGGTCACTGGGTCAGTAGTGAAGCTGGCCTTTTGCCCCAAGGAACATTTTGATAGACATTTCACATTCGCAAAAAACAAGAAGCAAAAACTATGTCTGCTTTTCTATAGGTGTCCAATATAAAGCTCAATATAAAGACTTAAGTCTTACATTTTTTATGGAATTCTATCTGGCACGCCGACATTCCTTTGCATAAAATCGCAAGCAATCGCTGATGCGAGCTGACAAATCGCTATTAATTTCCCGTCCAGTTCTTTTTTTTAATTTAGCATGCAGTTCCACATACATTATTGTTTGAACTTCAGTCGATTCATTTCATAAAATAACGAACAAGTTATATAAAGATTGGATGTATGTTAATGTTTCGATTCAGTTGAACTGTATGGCAAACAACAAAACAACAATATATTTAGGATCTGAACTCAGAGGTCGCGGTACATGGGGGCTAGGGTTGGCTATAAGGGGGGGGGGGGGGGGGGGGGGGGGGGGGGGGGGGGGGGGGGGGGGGGGGGGGGGGGGGGGGGGGGGGGGGG
>JANVCJ010073258.1:0-12224 GCA_026413505.1 Epizoanthus ramosus
CCGTTTAGTATGTTTTATATTTTCTTCTAGATACCAGCAAGAAGATGCAAATCGGCAACAAACCTGAACGAAAGTCGAAAGTCGTAATAATTGTTTTCACAAAAGTTGGGAGTATTTCATTGCTTTCTGTGCAATTGCCGCTAAGAAAGTTGTGTTTACAGTTTGGATTCACCGTAATGTATGTAATGTCGGTAGTAGTGATACTAAATAAAGTTGTTGTTTGTTTGCAAGCATTTGTAGTTGCCACTCGTTCGAGCCGACTTCAAACAACACTTTAATTTTAGAATTCACTGTTATTGTTGTTCCAAACAGCAGAAATTATAGAAACAGAAATCACAAGCTACTTCAATTAGGTTTTCATTTTGTGTTGATTTATTTAGTATCAATTGAGGAGACTACAGTACTATAGTAAACATTTTCCAACCCAAAAACAAAGAACTGAAGATAAACTTTGAAGGCTTTTATAGCTTTGGAGTTCAAGGACAGCTGAAACCAGATTGAAAGATCGAAGAGTGATACCGGATTAATTTAATTTGCTTGCTTTGCTAACCAGGTGTTTACGGAAATCTTGCCAACATACCATCATTTTGTAATAAAGCAGTTCTACGTATAACTAACTTTAATCAAGTCCCAGTGGTTTCGTTAGTATCGTTCACGTTTGACTACAATTGAAATCTTGTGAGTTGAGAAAAAAGTTTCACAGCTTTGCCGCGGGAAATCCACTCGAGCGCAAACCTATCAATCATGAACTATTAACCAATCAGTGAGCCGGATTCGTGAGACGGCAATACCACTTTATATTGCCGTCTCTCTATCCGATCAAAACATTAACTGAATCGCGATACTACAGCAAATGTATGAAACCTTAGCACCTGGCCTCGCTTTGAAGTTATTGTTTGTGGTCAGTGGCGCGTAATTCGGAAATGGCCTATTGCTGACGCTTGTGTTATTAGTCGTGAAGAAAAATTAACCGAACTTGATTAATGATCAGTCAAACCAGACAGACTTGTTATATTTGTATCTGTGTAGCATTTTAAAAGACTTAACTCTCTAACATTCTTATAAATGTAACATTTTTACTAGACAGGAAGTATATATTATCAATTTTATTATTGTTTCCTCGCATTGATAATCTCTGTCACATATCCAGACCCAGTATTCATTGTCTATTACTTTGAAAAAATGTATTTTCTTTAAGATCTCCAAATATACAGCTATTTAAAAAATCGTTTATGTGTAGACACTAAAGACATGATAATAAAAATGAGTATGAATACTATTGTTTCTGCCATTTCCGCTTATTTTGACAAATAATTTTAGCATTTATAAGAAACCGTATCGCAACAAATTGTCCAATGACATGTTGTTTACAGAAAGCAGAAAAAGCCCTTGCGCGGGTCATTCATTCTAGCGACTGTCTTCAATTGTCTGTAGTTTTCTTCGATTTTCTGTTATACTGCATGACGTTCTTCGATATGATTCGAAGGTTATAATATATCGAAAACTAAACGACACGACACGACACGATTGCCTATTACGATATCGTGATGTATCGCAGAACGTCGTGCTATTTTCTAACTTCTCAGGCTCTCTTAAGTGAAGAAATGTTTACGGAACAAGTAGAAATACAATAACATAGATCGAATAACAAGAAAATTGGTATTGTCTGATCTAAGGCTATATCTAGTTGCAGGCTTACCAACCAGTAGAACAGAGATATATTGGGGAGCTAGCTCGTTCAGTGCTTTAAACACCAATAATGCGATCTTAAACTCCAGTCTCTATTTAATTAACTGGCAACCAATAAAGTTCCATTACTACTGGTGTGATGTGAGCAAACTTGGGGGTTAGTTTGTTGTGTTTACATTTTCGGTTTATTTTGCAGAACTATGAAATGCCTTTTTCGCAGATACATATTAGAGAATTCAATATCTTAAACTATATTGCAACAACCATTCCCTTATGGAAATATACTTTATACCTCTAAATTGGTATCTAAATATAGAAATAAAACAGTCGTGTCAAACCTGTAAATGTGTTCACGTTCATAACTATAATTTTATAATTATGACTTTACTACGAAAGAAAGGTAATAATTATGTACGCATATGACAAAGATTGTGTAGTAGATGACGACAATCATAGTTCATAAATGGAAGAGTTCTCGATATAAAAACGCTAGTAGTTATTATTATTAATTTCAAGTTAGAGCTTAAATATTTATGTCTGCATTTATGATAGATGTACATGTACTCGCACATTTTGCACGTTACACAATAATAATAATAATACACAAGACAGAACATGCATAAAAACTACTGAAATTTGGCAACCACGAATGGTCAAATTTAAACAGAATCGCATCTAACATTTGTTACATCCAGGCTTAAGGTTTAGATATAACCAACTATTTTTCAGCTTCTCTAAAATATACAAATCAATAGGCCAATTATTAGTAGAAATAGTTGCAAAATTATTATTGTAATGACGTCAAAAAATTATGTTAAGACCCCCAAGGAGTAATGAAATTAGATGGGTTAGCGTAGATTAATAATAATAATAATAACAACAACAACAACAACAACAACAACAACAACAAGACGAAGAAGAATTGATTATTATTTATCTTGTAAGAAAGAGGTTACCACATGACGACACCAGCATAGATCGAAACCAGAGTTTCCGTTAAGATAATTTATTTATTTTTGTTTTTTTATTTATTTATTTATATATTTATTTATTTAGATGCTTCCATCGAACTCACAATTACAAAAGTACTGAACAATTACACTAAATATACAAATATGAGACATGACATGTGAGTACCATGAGGGGCTGGCGAACGGACCAAAAAGTTCCAACGAGTCGAGCCCCTTTACATAAGACTGAACAAAACATTAAACAACATAGAAAGAAAACGGTACAATATAAAAATAAATTATGTATCTATATCTATAAATTAACAACAGAAAAGTCTGCTAACAGCTCTGCAGTGAGGACAGATGGTCTTCCATGTCCTCACTCTGTCTGTATTGTTGTAATTTTATAGTTGGAACACCCTACTGAAAATCACTTTTGGTGAGTAGGTCTACTCATGATCAATAAAGATTATTTATCAAAGTCAGAGTCCAACTTGTTAAAATAGTGATTATACAGCTTAGACTTGAATGATTTTACATCAACTGACTGCCGCATTGCCAATGGAATGTTATTCCAGAGAAGAACAATGCGGTTAATGTATATGAATCTCTAAACAGCGATGTTTTACAAGCGTACTGTAAATTTAATTTTATTCCAAAAGTAAATTTACTGTAAGGGCAAAGTAAATTATGGTAAAATGTAGTATTACATAAACGAAATGTAATTCTACGTTAAGTCACTGTAAAATTACACTCCTTTTGAGTAAATTTACCCTTTATCTGTGATTTTACTTCGCGCAAAGTAAAATTACCTATTTAATGACTGAATTTACTTTTATTTTTTAATGTAAAATTACAGAATATTATTTACGTAAATATACCAAAAAGATGTAGGTTATTTTGCATTCTGAAATTTAGTGTGTATGAATCCCTAAACAGCGATGTACGGTGAGTAGGGCGAAGATTTAAGTTACTGAAAGAACTCCTAGTGCGACCAGTAGAAAAAAGAATATGCCAACGGCTAAGCGGGAAATTTAGACCTGTACGAAAGATCTAGAGGATATCACATGACGCCATCATCACCGATCGAAACCAAAGCTCCTTAAGATTGAAAATTAATTTGATAAAATAATTCGTGTCTACTGATATCTGCCGCTCGAGAGCAGTCCTTAATAACGCAACAGTGTGCAGCTAATGTAACTGAGATGGTGCTTCGTTGCCATCTATTCATTCTAGACACAAACTCTCATTAATATTCCCGTCATATCTAGTCTAAATATAATGTCATTCAACCTAAGAGCTGTTAAAATCACTAACGTCACCTCAATAACCTATCATCTATGCTAAGCCTGCTTATAATGTCATCCGAGAAAATTCTGCATTTTCCTGCCAAGCACGCTATTCGTGTGTTAGGAACATAAAATGGTGTTGTTAGACATCTCTCTACTTTTTTCCTCCTATGATCATATAAATGAAAATTAAATTAATCAGCACGTGTTTGTGAATGCTGTTCCTTCTTGCATTCCTTTAACATGCCACGTGAATCCAGTTGCGAAGAGTAGTCAATACCTTTATATAGCGAAATATTCACTGATCATATACACATCAACATATACATGGCGCACATGAAAGCGAGGTCACGAAATCTTCGCGGGTGAATGCTATGCTGGTTTTCTTGTTTTTGGTCTCGGAGTAAAGCTCCAAGTATGTCATCTTCATATCGAGTAACACATCTTAGGTTTTGAGAAGCATTCATTCAGCACTCGACCGTTCATATTCTTCTTTTAATGTAATTAAATTTTATCCATTGTTAGTATAATATGATTAGGTTTATAAGTGAGGGCCACAAGTTTTTCAGTTTTTAACTGTTACGTGCTACCCTCGATAAATAAAGTTATTATTATTATTATTATTATTATTATTATTATTATTATTATTATTATTATTGTTCTTGTTCGAACTAAGACTTCCTGGCTTCGTTTTCATATCAATAGTTCGCGTTGTCTACCATTTCGAAAGTTGTGTTTACGTAACTCATAAAGCCTAGTGTACAATTAACTGCATATCAAACCGTTCAAGAATTAATTAACAGGTGTTTTGTTCACCCATCGAAGACTATGATTTGGATTAATATATATAGCGTGCTTCCAGAAATAGAAAAATCTCGCGTAGAAGAGAAATGTAATTTTTGACAACAATAGAAATTAATTTTTCAAGATGACTTTTTAACATTTTTATTGTGACGACATCACATCGATTTGACTATGCTATTTCGGATTCTCGAGGACGGGAGTGTCTTCTGACGCTTTTTGACGGTTGACGGTTGACGGTTGATATTTTAGGTTTTTGGCGGTTACTCTTAATTTTAACGAATTTTGATGGTAACAAAATAACCTTGGACGCTTGACGGTAAAATTTTCTGCCGCCTGACGATTGAGATCATCATTAAACTAGTTGTCTAGCATGGCGTAAGAGCTGTGTGTTTTGGGTTCAGTTGGGGTTTTGTCTTTCCATCAACTTTAAAACAATTGCGAAAAGTTTTACGCAAGCTATATGTGTGTTAATCTGCTAGGTAATCAGGCAAAACCGGGTATATATAGCACTTGTGTGACCGCAGGACGCTGGCATGTTACACCCACGTCCACCACTGTTGAACTAGTTTTCCAGCATCGCGTAAGAGCGGTGTGTTTCGGGTTCAGTTGGGGTTTTGTCTCTCTTGTCAGGCAAAACTGGGTACAGCACTTGTGTTACCACAGGACGCTGGTATGTTGCACCCACGTCCTTCTATAGTGGTATTAAGGGTTTGCTCTTTAATTCAACATGCAGTATGGCATACGTTTTCATAGCGTGGGTGTGTTGGAATGTGGATGTCATACTAACACAGATAATAAGCAACAAAACACCACAGAACAATTACCATATCCTCTCATTCTCCTCCGTGTTTATATAGAAAATTGTCAATTAAAACGTGGGAAGCAGACGAAACACTCACATTTGTAAAAGATGAGTTCACACACAAGTCAAACTTGTGTTGGCATATTAGTTGGGAATATTTATATATCTGTGTACTACAACTACGCTTGACCAAGGATAGAGTATCTTTAGAGCATGCTCTTGTCAGAACTTCTGCACTCTTCAAAAACAGGAAAAATAAAGAAATTGGCGGATTTGAGACTATTCAAGGAATCAAATATATAATATGCTTATTGTGTTATATTGGAATGGCGCGTGGATAATCTTTTGTAATTATGAAAGGAATAATGAAGAATTATACTGATATTGAGTGTTTATATATACCGTCCAATATTCTTATATTTATTTATTGTTATTTTATTTCCAACAGAGTCACTGTCACTGAGACTACGCGAAGATGAAGATCGTGTTTTTGACGTTCTTC
Source organism: Epizoanthus ramosus (assembly GCA_026413505.1). Taxonomy (NCBI): domain Eukaryota; kingdom Metazoa; phylum Cnidaria; class Anthozoa; order Zoantharia; family Epizoanthidae; genus Epizoanthus; species Epizoanthus ramosus. Next base: position 6,037 of record JANVCJ010073258.1, read on the forward strand.
GCTGCTTTCCTTTTCTCCGGGATTGCCAGCATGTTGAGCGACAGTAGTGTCGGCAAAACTCCGTTTATAATTCATCGTGAGAGCCATTTTCTAAAAGATGATTTTACTGTACCGGCTTCTATTTGTGGATCAACAATGTATTGCCAGAACTTTACAGCAACCACGGCCAGTACGACGTGTCGCTGTGCGTGTGAATTGCATCAAGGAAGCAGAAGCACCTTTGGATTTTACAACAACAAGTGGAGCTGCATTTCCAACAAGCGATTAAGGTTACAAGAAGGTCAGTACTAACAATTGAAGTTGTTGACCGAAGCTACCGAGTTATTGATCACACTATGACAATCTGTTTCAGCTTTCAAAATTCAACGCTGTCTATCAGAGCAACCACTAGCTGTGGTAATTACGCTCTGAAGAAATCAAGCCGGAAAATATAAAACAAAACGAGCTAATTGATCGACAGTGGGCTGACTTTCCCACATGGTTGAGCCTAAAAGTTTCGACAGATCTGAATTCATGCATCATCTAGAAATATGTAATCCAATGCCTATAAAGTATTACTGAAATATTTATCAGAAACCTATTCATTTGTATACTCGGCATGACAACCTATTTCATTCTACACTGAGGAAATTGTGGGTCAAATTTTAACCCTGGATTAATGTTAACCCACTTTCGATCAACTGAGCCCAGATTTATTACTCATGAACCTTAATTCAGTACGTTGTATCGGATGTCAAAATAGAGTATTGACAATATCTAAAAACAGGAAGTAATGGGGTGAGGTAATTATTTATATCTGGCATCGCCTACATGTACATCGCGCAAATACATGAGACCGAACTCGTTTTTATTTGTATATATTGTTTTCGTTCCATTTCATTCCAAAAAATTCCCAGTAGGAACACGACGTTCTTTTAAGAAACCACTTATATAATACATTTACTGAATTGCATAATTTTTAAATTTCTTTTGACTTGTTTGATCTTGGCCTTTATTCCTTGTCGTTACGATAGGTCGTAGTGAAGAACAAGTAACTTACTTGTATCAGCATCAAACGTAAATATCCGAATAAAGATATGCTGCCGGAAATGTTCGTGTTAACGTATGTTAATCGTGCATCTTAACGCTTGGGAAACATGTGAACCTGAATGAAAAAAATGTTACTTGGAAATAGAAATTTAAAACAGTTTTTGATGCAGTATTCTATTACAGTTTTGTTTTTGTGCGTTAAACATCTTCAGAAATTGTTCGTTTTATCATTTATCAGGTATGTCAAAGGCTATGCATCTGGGAATTTAGAACGTTCAAGCTACAAAGAAACAGAACATTTATAAACAAGAAAACTTAACTTCATAGTGATCAACTTTTCAAGTGTAGAAAAATTGATTTTAAACACGTCTGAGAACCAGTAGTGATTATATGTAATGTTTATGGCTGCACGCTATATCCAAGTGATGCGGTGATCATGACGCCTATAATCCGCATCTAAAACAGCACACAATACTTCAGTTGACCACTCGATTAAGAAGCCAAAATTTGAAGAACGTGTTCCTTAATTGTTTTTTCGATAAAGAGAGCTGCAGACAATGCCAATGTTTTAGAAAGCAGCTACGCAGTTATATTCTCTTTCGGGTTCTATTTCACTATAAGGTGCTATTGTTTGTTGAGTAAATAAATAAATAAACTAAATTGTGATCTAAATAAAACAATGAAAGACACCCAGGGTTAGGCCTAGCGATGTTTAATCTGAAGTTTGTCAACTAAATGGAGAATTTGCCACAAAGTTTCGTCCTATCAGTTCAAGTAAAAAACATCCTAGCGGCAGACAGATTCTACCGACCGTTAGAATGAAAATTAACGTACATCAAGTAGTTAAGAAAGGAAATCAAATAAATGCTGTGTAGTGTATGTAAACTGAAGCCAATTATTTTGTTTAGGAAGCTAATACTGGCAAAGTAGTTTCCAGTTGTTTTCACGTGTTTCAGTTTAAAACTATAACTTCACAAAAAACACTGTAACGTGTACGTAATTAAACGGCCAGTTATTTAAATCAATATTAATCAACAAAGTCGGTTCATGTCATCATGAAAGATTTTAATGAAATGTTGCAAAACGTGGTTGTGTAATAAAGATGAACGCACAAATATGGACTCGTAATTTACAGATTATTCACACCTTCATCGAGTGCTGAAGCACTAGACAGGCAACCGTCATTCAGGGGGACTAGGTACTAACAGATAGATTTGTTGGTACAAGCTATGTCCTTTCATTTCATTTTGGTCAAAAACACCAATAACTTCCATCAAGCTCAAATGCCAGCTATAAGAAAGCGGTCTCTTGAGGACATGCATTTTCCGGTGACAAACTGATTAAAATCCTTTCACTATGTTCCGATATGAGTCTACCTTTTTCCCCCAGTTTTAGATCCCTCCAAAGGCATCCTTTAAGGACATACCTACAGTTCGTTGTCTTCCCAATGAGCAATACTACAGAACAATTCCATTAGACATTGAAAGGTTAGGGTACCAAGCAGCCATTGCCGGTAGTTTGTTCATTTCATACAGCTAATATTTAGTGTATGACGTGATAGTAGCATCAGAACTATAAGGTCATATATGGCTCGGTTGGTTCGTTCTCTGACTGCAAATGAAAAGGTTCCTAATTCAATTCCGTGTCTTTTCTAGGGTTGAATTTGGGCAACCGTCATTACCCACTCCGTCCACAGACAAAGTTATTAGGCCGTTAGTCTAATCTCTAGTCTGTAGTCTGTAGTATGTAGTCTGTAGTCTGTAGTCTGTAGTCTGTAGTCTGTAGTCTGTAGTCTGTAGTCTCTGGTCTCTAGTCTCTAATGTCTTGTCTCTGTTCTCTAGTCTCTAGTCTCTAGTCTCTAGTCTCTAGTCTCTAGTCTCTAGTCTCTAGCCTCTAGTCTCTAGTCTCTTGTCTCTAGTCTCTAGTCTCTAGTCTCTAGTCTCTAGTCTCTAGTCTCTAGTCTCTAGTCTCTAGTCTCTAGTCTCTTGTCTCTAGTCTCTAGTCTCTAGCTAGTCTCTAGTCTCTAGTCTAGTCTCTAGTCTCTAGTGGAATAAGAAAACATGCATCATATCTCTAAGGAAAATTTCATTCAGTGTTGTAAAATGTGTTATATACCTCAAGACAAAAAGCGGCTTTTCTAAATAAGATTTCTTAAATAACGTGAAAACGGCAATCAAAAAACTATCGTCATAGTTTTCAAGATTGCGTCGAAGTTTTTGTCAAACCTTTGAAATTTAACTCGGCACGTGATTGATTGCAGAAGGCGCGCATGTTTGCGGTCGTGCCCAACAAGAAATCCATTTACATCTAATGATTTATTTCCTTCCCATATGCCCCTAATAAAAACACATAAAAGACAAAATAACCACACAATAATATCGGGAAAAAAACAGGTTCAAAAGATATTTGATTTGTGAGTTGTCCGTTTTCCATTTTTCTATTTTTCCACCAAGACGATCTCAGCATCTGAGATGATTTATAACATCAACGGTATTATTGAGAACGTTGTGACTGTAGTCATGAACTGATCTACGACTAAGATCTTCCTGTTACGGTTTTCGTGCCACGTCCGTCGACTGATAATATTCTGTACTATTCCGAGAATACATGTATGATATACAAAACTGATGTGATTATTTCGTATAGCGAGTTGGAAAATTGGCATCATGTTTGTATATAATGTTAGATTAATAACTTAAATCACGCAAGAACAAGTTTAAGGAAGAGGAAGACAATTCTAGAACTTTGGGACACCGCCGTGAGTGTCTATCTAAAAAGTGAAAGCGGAATTTCTAATGGTCTGCAGTGCATAATCAGGTGTTGGGTTGAGTTTCGCTGAAATATTGACTTCGGTTTTAAAAATGAACAGGAATATCAGAAATCATACTAATTGTGGTTGCAGCAAACATCCTTACAATAGATTAAGGTAACAAAGAAATGGGCAATATTTAACATCACCCGACCTAGAGGTTTCATAACAAGTTCACTGTTTTTTATGTAATGGGCTAAAAGACCATGTTATCCTTATGTAATATACAGATACTGCTTCATTGAAGGCTACATTGCGGATGTTTCTCGATTGCAATTACCATGAGCATGTGGGCACAGAGATTTTTGAAGAACAATTTGTTGCGAGTGTCGGTGGGGGAAATAATAATAATAACAAATACAACAAATATATAAAATAAATATATAAATACTTTTTTTAAAAATTTGGCATTGTAAATAGTTCGTTTATTTAAGTTTGAAGTCACGCTTCTACGTTGACGCACATAGTCACTCAATATTTAAATCTAGATATAGTTTCCTCCTTCCACACAAGCTTTTACTTAACTAAACCTTTGTATTCAGTCAAATCTTCTACCTCGTATGAGCTAATTGGGGACATTAGACCTAAGGTGTAACCATTTGCAGATGTTAGAGCAAAGGCAGCACCTTATCCTCAGTTACTTTAAGACCCTGAGTGTTGGTCCGGCCGGGGCTCGATCCACCGACCTCCCGCATGTGAGGCCGATGCTCTACCAACGTAGCTAATCGGACCACTAAACGTGTCACTCGAGTTATTCATTTTTAACACCCTATCTTGTCGTAATTATGAGTACAATGTAAATGTAAGGATATATATCTATATATTGAACAGTATAGAGTGTAGTATGGCTGAATATTTTCACAGGTTATGCACACTATACTGAGCAATATGATATTTATTAAGCAACTGCGTTCAGGATGTATTGCACCTCAAATGTTCCTAAGCGGATGTGCTACTTTACTTCATATTACAAAAATACCCAACCTACACAATATTATTATATTAATAATAAACGTCAAACACTCCCAAAGGATATGTTATATATTTGAAGTCGGCAGGTGTGGACGTCTACCAGTTGTAGCTGCATGTCAACCACAATATATGGCATTGTTATACTGAAAAAGACCTGGCTTTGGAATGGGTGTGGTCCTACGTTATTCATTCTTCCATCTTTATTTTCAAGTGCACAATATAATTCTGAATGTGGCATCTGACAAGGAACATATCATCTCTATGTTGTCGTATGAATACCAATCACCATTCACTCAAGCAGTGAATACGACATTTTCTGACAATCAAAATTGGATCAACTGGAATGACAACAGAATCCTAGTGCCACTGCCGACTGTTCTTTACAATATTTATACAATTACACACACGTACACTTCTACTAAACAAGGCTGTGGAAGGTTTGAGCTGACGTTTCGAGCGCTAGACCTTTTTCTCCGCTGACGAAGGGCTGGCGACCAAAATGCCAGCTCAAGCCTTGCACCATCACGGCCAAGAATACAACACATCAAATTTCACACTTTAGAAAAGTTTTTATATATCCTAAGAATTGTTAACTAACAGATCAGATTTTATCTAAAAATAAATTCAATTGATTTATCTGTATGCTAATTTGATTTGTCACTTTGTCACTTTAATTATAAAATTAAAGGCTCCTTCTTATGCGCACTTTTTTAGATTGTTCAGCTCTCTTTTACAACGAACACGTGGAAGATGGTCTAACAATTTTGCCGTCGATAGCAAGCCACAAATCGCTGAGTGCGAGCTCGAGTTTTTGTAAACTAAACGAAAGTTCCTCCTGGTATCGTGAATGCGATGGTACTTGGAGCAAAATAGAAGACGTCAGTAAGAAAATATTTTTTGGTAAGGATCGATTCTTCAACGCCTACATCTTAAAGGTATGTTTTATACAAAATAATTAGCCATCACAAAATGTTATCAAATAATACCATCATGGTGATGTGATATTCAAGTTTCAAGTTTTATTATTCGCACTTTTCTTTTTTCTTTACAATAATATTTTTAAATTATAGTAAGAAATGGAGAAAAGGGAAGGTATGATTTGATTTATTGCATTTTAAGAGCAGGAGTGCATAGCGGTCAAAGGAGAAAAAGCTTTCGAGTTGGCCACTACCATGGTGAAATTGATGAGGGAGGAAATTAACAAAGACGGCATTGCATATGTATATGTATATGTTTAACTTATTTACATAATATTAGTTAAATTTACTTCTGGTTGACAAGAAAATTGTTTCTTGAAGCAATTGTGAGACAAGGATTTTATTTCAGTTGGTATTGTTTCCCATTATTATTATTATTGTTATTATTATGATGATTATAT
>JANVCJ010073269.1:0-12222 GCA_026413505.1 Epizoanthus ramosus
TCAGCACTACTCGAATAACATCGTGCATTTACGTGCATTACAATCAGCTTTTGACGTTGCAAGCTGTACTGTAGGAGCTAGGAACTGGATGAGGTAAGAAGCTCTGAGCACCGTTCAAAATAAGAGCCGGATCTCGGATTCTTTTACCTGATAGTCCATAAGATGAACCTGTAACCCGTGATTTCATGAAGTGTAATGCTTGCTCTTTCTAGTGACTTTTTCAAAAGGGATCATTCAACTTTTGAAAAAGTCTCTCCAACTTTTATTCTTGGCGAGAACGCTGTCTGTGTTATAACAGCAATAATAGCTTTTTTTATTGTGATGTTTCATTTTATAAATAACACTTTTTAAATGAAGCGAAGTGGATGTGACTAGTTGCAGTTGTTCTATCGTTACAGTTCACTATGGAAATCATGCGAGCAAGATGATTTGCTAGATTTCCTTATGTAGATTTAGTTTCTAAGTATCACGTATAAAAAACTGAATCTTTTCCAGAAAAAGTTTAGTTTGCTCCTTGTGTAGTTCACTAAACAACAATTTCTCGTTGTAGTATTTATAATTGGAAAAAAAATGTTTGTTTATTAATCTTAACAAAACTTGAAGACGTGCAATCATTTTCAACCACCAGGCGTTATTTGCATGTAACAGCTCAATGTTATCACAATATGCTTTGTAAATAAGAGTATATTTACTGATTGACCTTAAATGGAACCAAAATTTCTATAAATTCAACAAATTGTTATCCGATTAGTAGCAAACGCCCAAGTCAGTTCAGCGCTACATCTTTTAACTTAAAAGTTAGTTGCTTTGTTGTGAAGCCCTAAAGTTTTTTTCAGAAGCGGATACTGCGATTTTTCAGTGGGATGCCTGTCTTTAAATAAGTCAATAAAGTTATTATTATTATTATTATTATTATTATTATTATTATTACCAACTATGTTCTGTATTTCAGCCATGGTGTTAGTAATTCTCACCCTGGGGCTTTGCTGTGTTTTAACAACTGCTCAGTCATCGCTGCCAGAAAACAAGCAAGTTAAAGTTGCAGTGAGTACAAGACATAGTCTCTGTTCTCTCACTATTCTCGGTTTTACAATATACAAATGTCACTCAGAATCAGTCAAGAGGGTGTTGACGGGGTAAAATGGGAACTAGTATTTGCCTTTTTCGCACTGGGATAATGGGATTTTGGGCACTGGGGAAAACTATCTCGAAAATTGAATGGAAATGGGGTTTCTCCAATATTTAGGCTGGGATAAAAAATAGGCTGGGATTTAGGCCAAAATTGGGCTGGAAAATGGGGTCTGTACCCCCGCCCTCGCTCCTTCAGGACCTTCAGGGTGAAAAGGGTACTCAACGTAATCTGGACCTGCAAACATGTTAAACAATACTTTTATTTTATCCTGTTTTGTTTTATGACCATGTAAGAAGAACATTTTGCGGGAATTAAATTTTGCAGTTTTGGCGGATTTTTTTAGCAAAAATATTTCCTCACAAACTTAATTCCATTAAAACAAAAACAAATTTTTCCACTTTTTAACAATTATAATTGCACCTGCATTTTCTCGACACAACGTAGTAGAACCTACTGCTGACTAAAGGTATCACTGAAATACACGCAACTACTTCGAAAGACCACAGAGCAGTACTTGTTGAAACATAATTTCAACAGTTTCCGAGGCTTTGTCAGCTGTGTGCGACAAACGTTCATTGTTGCAGGGAGAAGAAAACGTATCATTATTGCACAAAAAATATTAATTTTAACATTTATCTAGTTTACAACACAACGTTTGGTTAGAAGCGACAGTGTGTGTGTCGTGTTTTCAACCCGGCATATTTCGATGAATGCAACAACACAAAAGGTAGACCAATACGATTATAAAATGTTGTCAAGTTTGTCTTATTTCCTGTAGCAAAAAATGTCGTCAAAGCGCAAAAATAAACTCCCGTCAGAAATTTTAGGTTATCACCATCGGCAAAAATTTCTTCCAGAAAAACATAAAAATTTGTCAAATCGCAAAAATTAATTCCCTCACTGAAATATTATTTTTATACGGTATGCGATTATTTTGTAACCGATCAGGTAAATATAAACCACAGACTGACAAAAATATTTTCTGCTTTATATCCGCCCTGAGCTCAGTTTAAAAGTCATATAGTGGGCATATCTGGTTCGGTTATTCACTGCTACCTAAGAATGCGAATTTCTCAGGACCTACCTGAAACCCGGGACTCTCGGTCGACATTTATGGACGGTGTACAGGCGAGTGTCACAGCACTTGAAAATTAGCCTTCCTGCAATCCAGTGTGCTGTGGGAAATGTTGCAACAGTTTCAAGACTGATACACGAGGCATTGATAATAGGCCTAGGGACGTCCATAGATATGTGCTAGGCTGATAGAGAAAGAAGACGGGGAGGGTTATGATAACTTTGGGGAGAGCAAATCAAGAGATGTTTCACAAACCAGTAACCTTTTTCTCATTCTAAGTTGAATAACGTCGAAGGTGGAGTAGCATGCAGTAGCACCGGAAAAACACAGATTGTGGCTCCGGCAAAAGGAGAAGAAGTGTGCGACTGTCTGCTGGCAGGATCAGGATCGACTTTCACGTGTCAGGGTGTCCATGTGAATGTGACAGTGAACCTAACTGTCCAGTATACGGCAGGGAACACGCTTTCTGCATGCACAGAGTGTGCGCCACATGAAACTGTGACGCAATGCACTGTGATCTTCGATACGGATTGTGGAACGTGTAACAAAGGTAATCGATGGTATTCTAACATAGTCGCTTTTATTGATACGAAATGTCTGAATGATCACTTTACACAGTGATCCGATGAGATGGTAAAATGATTTGTTTGGAAATAGGTAATACTTTTTCTAGGGTTTCTTTAGTAATTTAGAATGTGCATAAGTGCTAACCACAAAGGTTTTAAATCACTTTTTCCAACAGTGCAAGGACAACCTTCGACAATCGCTTCTTACTTTTCTTTTTGCGAGTGGTGCACAGGAATGTGTTCAGTAAAAGAGTGTTGACGAAAAATAATTGTAACAGATTCACTGACGCCACGATAACCCCCCAAAATGCTTTTTCATTATTGTTTTACTAACTGGCAATCGTGCGCCGACACTAAGCATTTATTTTATGTTACTGTTGTAGAAACTTCATGACAAAGCTTTGACGTATAAGTGTTTTGACATTTAAAAATGTCACTCGGAGTCATTTATGAAAATCTTTGTTTTTTCTGCTGATCAAAATATCACCTATCCCAAAGTTCAGGGCCCTTGTATCTTTGTTTCGGATTAACGAAATTTTCAGTTCGTATTTGATATTTTGTTCTTTGGAACCATGTCAGCTCTTATCCAAAGTTTATCCAACATTCTGAACTTAACTACCTAGGTATACCGGCCTATACCTATGAATGTCCTTATCGCTAGAGGCCAGAATCTGATTTCCGCCCTGTCAGCCACGATATAATTATGTAGCCAGTATTGCCGTCGTCAACCACAAGTGTGTGTGTATTGTGCTCTAAAACTGTTTCAATTTAATCCTCCTTGTACATAAAACTATAGTACACAACGGAACTTTAATTTTCCCAAGCAATCCGTCATTTATTTTAGTTGAGAGCCCTGTTAAGTTACATCGTTCAATCACAATTTCTATCAGATACAATTTCAGATACATCTTCCTACCTTCCAGCCCCTGGGCTATATACTAGTAATAATAATAATAATAATAATTATATTATACTAATATATAATAATAATAATAATAATGATAATATATTATAATAATAATAAATATATATAATAATAATAATATATTGTACAAACATTAGAAAACAAAGACAAAGGTTCTGTTTACAAATGCTGAAAACCGTCAGAATGTAGCCAATAACTTCCAGTGTTTTATTCTCCTAGTATGGTGCATCCCCGAGTGGCTTTGTGCATCCAGCCTCATTTTCCCATCATTTCTGCCATCTAATTGCTATCTTGTCCCATATCCCGATCATGAGTGAATAAGATGGAGGTCAAAATATACCGTATCTCACATTCAGTAAAATCTACTGGTGGCCCAGCCCTCATTGTGTCAACATTTAATATTGTCTTGCTCATGGAAACTTTTAAGGTCTTTCCGAGAGCAGCATGCAGCACCGCTATAATCTTAATCACCGTGTCATATATAAGATGTTAACTTGAAAAATTACTACAGTAGGACAAACAGCTAGTTTGAGCTGATATCAGTTGTAAAATATAACGAGAGGTCAATACTGATTATTTGATTTTTCCTGATATTTAACAGACTGCACCGTCGATTCAGAAGCACATACAGATGGATCTCCGCCTGTGCGTGAGGGCTGGTTCTCGGTTCCTTACACTTGTGCATTCATCTGCGTCGTCGTGCTCATGTTCATCTTCCTGCTTATAAAGCTTTGTTGTAAGATCGAAACTCTACCATACCCAATACAAGAAACCCAACAGCAATGAAAGCATTTTTAATGGTAATGGGACTGAGTAGAGTCCAGTTTTGTCTGTAATAATACGAGTGACAACAAAATTGGATGAGCGTGCAATGGATCGGAGACAAGTCATATTACCATATCATATGACAAGTCATATTACTATCATATTATTTTTAAAATTACAATTTCCAAAAAGAGAAAACATTTAGCTTTAAGCATTCTTGTCAACGAATGAATTTTGAAACTGTGACCATTTCTGAGAGAACTTTCCTGAACACCACTTGCCAGTGATGGAAGGCTCCTCTTAAAAGTTTATTATTATTGTTATTATTATTATTAGTGGTAAGTTGTTGTTGTTTACAGTGTTTATTATCTGACTTGCGATTGGACAGTAAGCCAAGAACTCATTAGGTTATGATGGGTTCATTCAAGTGTCCAATAATAGGTGTCCGATAACACAACTTATCATATGAAAATCCATAAGATACAGAGTATAAGTTACAGTGTTGATAAAAGTCATGAATATTTTTGTACGTATAAAATATCGTTGGTTATTTTATGCTGTTTTAAACAAAGTCAGCTTATTTTTGTTGGCTGGCTCAGAAGTTCGTTTTTTCTTATGGATTGTTACATGATTTTCCTGTGTGCTAGCTGGTTCAGAAGTTCGTTTTTCTTATGGATTTCCATATGATAAAAAGAAACTTACATGGCTGTTTGAAGATATGGCTTTTATCTTCTCGTGCTGAATTTTGCAACAAACTTGTTCGCTCCACTTACTCATGTGTTACTCATGTGTTACTACATTCAACACTTGAAGATAAAAGCCATATCTTCAAACAGCCATGTTAGATCCTCTATTTGTTATTCAATAGAGTCCAATTCTGTGATTAATGGACCAATCACATTTGAGGAAATTGTAATTTTTATAATAATGTCAGTAATTGTACCAGTTAATGTTTAATGAGTTGTAAACACAGGAACATGTCTGCTATTGTACATGTGTTTACTTGAATGTTGGGGGTGCTCCTCTAAAATAATTATGACATAATTTGTAAAACCCCACGACTGCTATTTTTGTTATTTCTTTATTTGATACATCAAAACTGCAAGCATTTTCAGTTCTGTTACTGTAAGTAATGTACAGTGTACGTAAACGATCTGACAAAGATTTGTACATTTATAGTAAATCAAATCAAAGATATTTCGAAAATACGAAAATGTTAGTTTTTCTGTTGATTAAAATATCACCTCCTCCAAAGTACAGTCCGATCTCTAAAACATATTCACAATATTTTTTGGTATTTGAAAATTTGTTCCTTGCTAAAGACAGCAATTTTAAGGTTTTTCAAATATCAAAAGTTAAGTAGTGGCTGCATAGACCAAGTGATCAATTTGCATGATGTATGAATGTGTATCTTATTGGCTCAATGTTTCTGATGGCTGTCAGCGAGCTGCTACATGTATGGACCATCCCGGCGGTAGTCGAGACTCTCAAGCAGGCGAATAACTCCGGAAATTGCTGACAAAATATGGGTTCGTAAGTTCCCATCGGGGACAACGGAAGGACTGAAAGACATTGTCAAAAACCGTGTTTCATCCTCTTTCTGGCCGCCATATTTACTGATGTTGGCGGGAACAACTAACCTTGTTTCCAGGACTAAATGCGCGCTAACTTGGCTGAGCGCTGACCAATTTTGTTGCCGTCGACGCCACGACGAAACAAACACGACACCACGACGAAACGAATACGACGCCACGACGAAACAAACACGACGAAACGAATACGACGCCACGACGAAACGAATACGACGCTACGACGAAAGAAACGCGACGAAACAAACACGACACCACGACGAAACGAATACGACGCCACGACGAAAAGAATACGACACGACATTATGAGAACGGGCCGCCGATTCATGATATCTGATGATGCGATTGGTCTCACGAAAAAGTTACGACGCAACGAAACGTGGTTGCTAATATTGTCCACTTCCTAACGCCATAGCACGAGTGGGTTACAGTTCAGCATTGGCTTTGTCTTTGAACTGCGTTACTTAAAAGTTAGCATACTTCTTGAACTAAGTGTTGGTTCTTGCACAATTTTAAAACACCCTAACAAGCGTCATATCATATTTCTCTGCCTTCGTTCGATTGCTATAATTTCTCATTCTGAGGCCACATTGAACGAACCAGCCTTACCGAGCTATATGGTTGAAAAAAATTTTTAAATACGCAACAAAGAACCAATCTGAAGTGTTTTAGTCCTGAACCTTTCCCAACCAGAACTAAGGACAAATCTTGACTTTAGAGAAATCGTCAAGATGTGCACATAGTACGTGTCTCTAGGTTTGTTATGGTGAAAACGGTATTTGATTTGAGCCAGTATTCGCCGGCCCTTATCCCTTTTTACAACCCTAACTGAAGTGCATATTAGAGTTTGAAACTGGATGAGACCTCTTTCCTGTTAACGGGCTAGATATACTTGCTCACATCCTCAGGATCCCAGTGGCAGTTCGAGACGCAACTGAGGCCCAAAGGGGGCAGAAGGTGCGTCACATTTTTCTCACCTACCATCGCATGATGGTGTATGGTTAGAAGGTGTCTAGAATTAAAATGATTTGCTGGTAAAATTGTGACTGACTGTAGCTATGATTTTTTATACTTGAAAGCAGAATTGAAAAACCCCTTGGGGAATTTTGCTACTTTGAATAAAGAAAAGAATGAATAACTACCAATTAGCCAGTGATTTATTTTCTTTGTCAAGTGTTATCATAGTCTGAAAGAGCTGGATACTTTTATCGATGGTATATTCGCGAAAAAGTAATGTCTGTTATATTTTATTTTCAATTAAAATTGAAAATAAAGCGAATGAGGAGCGTTGAATGGTCCTTCAAAATTTTTGAGTGCTCGCAAAATCTGGCCCTTGCTCGAAATGCTCGCAAAAGTTTGGGAGGTGCTCGCTTGCTCGAATTCGCTAATTAAAATTTAGTTTAGCTACTTTTCGTAATTCAGTGCTCGCTTGCTCGTGCTCGAAAAAAAGAATGTTCTGAGCACTCACATGCTGGAAATACTCGCGAAGACCATTCACACCCCTAGAATGGGTCTTACCGGAGATTCTCGTATGAATCCCAAGAACCGCATTGTTTAATATGAGCAAGTATTGCTCATGAAATTTTCTACGGCATTTTAATATCAATATTAAATAACATCTTAAATAAATCAATATTAAACCTACGCGAGTTTCCAGGGAAACCAATAATTTTCTTAAATATATTAATTAGCATATTTTTGTCCTTTCTATATTTAGTTCTTGCAAATAATAAGTTTTCTTGCGATATCAGTTTAATCTAATAAATACTGCGTGTGTGGATTCGGTGCGGTTAGGTGTTCGTTGTTTGTATAATAGGGAAGGATGTTGGAGAGCGAGTGTGTGCTGAGCCGACAAATGAAATTGATTTTTGTTATAGCGAAACACACCAGCAGCCTTCCGGAACATTCATATTATTTACCTAAATTCTTAATTATTTTAAACGGCAGGAAGCCATCACAAAAAATAAATGTAGACAATTTAGTTATTTTCCTGCTCGGAAAGAAAAATCACTCGAAATTACATGCAATTTAGAGTGCGGCCGTATATCAAGAAAATATTGGCCGCATATATGTAATTAATTTTAGCTGACATCGTTTAAAATTTTAAGTGCACAATGTTAAATGATTCGAATTTACATTTTCTGCAGCTTGGATACATGAAATATTTATTCGGACTGTTAGATATAAACAAAGCGATCGTCTGTGTGTTTTCAAGAAAATATATAAAGTTCGCATGACCTGCCCGGGTCGTTGACACTCTTTTGTCTCGCTCTGCTGGTGATAACGCGAGAATAATCGGTCGCAGTACTGTTTCTATTTCAGCACTAGAAATGAATACAGTAGGCATTAACAAACTTGGCAACACGTTTCATAAGAGTAGTGACACAAGAAAGGAAAACGGTTCACAACACGAAAGTCACGATGGAGTGCCTCCGCGACAACTGGTTTGGGACTGATACACGTATGAATCCAACATGGCGACAGCAGACACATTTAATGATGATGTAGCCTCCAACGACCCAACTAAATTCGCATTAGCCGCTGATAAACTACATAACAACCACAAGAAACAGTATCTAGGCGTTCAAGAACTTCTCACCATGTATAAACGTTACGAACAAAACGCAATCCGGCGTGTGTTTAGACGAGGATTAACCGATTTGGACACAAGTCAAGTCCGAAAATTCAATGATAATTCCGCCAAGAAAGATCCTTCTGCGAATGTTCCAAATAATTTTGTCAAGCCTTTGCAAAGATTTGAAGGAACTGTACCACAAAAGAAGGAATATCTTAATGACAACGAATATCTAAAGCAGCTGCTGCCAGGCAGGAACATTTCCAGTCTGCGTGGAAACGAAAATAGCAGATTAATAGATTTGGACAAGTCTGCGTCAAGCGACAGCTTGATAAGCCACTCGACCTCATTAAGGCTTCCGAAATTTACATCTTTACCGCCTGAAAGCAAAAAGATATTTTACACTTCTTTGTCTCCGATAACGACTTTGCCAAGACTTCCCGAAATAAAAGCAAAAACTAATGAAAATTCCTCGAGAAAAGTAAAGCGAAAATCGCAAAGAAGAGTTGAATCAAACGCGCTCTCCAAAAACTGCCTTCACGTTCGATCGTTACTAAGTAACGACATTGAACTGACCGCTATATCAGCTGTGAACGGCGCAAACACTGCGTCAGGTGTTACCAGAGAAAAACACTTAAACACTAAAGAACAGAAACACAATCCAAGGAAACAAAGCACGAAAGAAACTGGTCTTCTTTGTGTTTTTCCTGCTGTTGCTCCTGCAAACAGTGCAAGTCAGAAACAGGCATTTCGCTTGTCGAAAACCAAACTAGATACAGTAACAATCAAGAACTCTTCCAGTTCACAATTAACCACCAGATCGCCCGTAGCACAATTAAACAGTGAAGGAGAACTGCTATCAACCTGGAGCGATAATGCCGCCAAGTCAGGATGCAAGCGTAATGTTCATTTCAGCGAGTTTCTTCATGAAATTCACTTGTATTCACCTAACACTGCAAGTGAGAAAAGTGTCAATTGATTCTTTGCAGTCATATTAATCGAATTGCTATAAGGTCAGATATATCAGAAAATTCGAAAATATTTAAAATATCTATGTCCAACAGTTAACAATACATGTGTTATGATACAAATTTACAATTTAATATACTAACTAAATTTATTTTAAGTTAGAAGAGAATTATTTCAGAATAATCCTGGATAAGAGGTGAATACAAAACCGAAACTTTTTAAAGTTTAAAAGGCGGGTAGATCGGCTTCTCAGGGGAAAGCCAGAACTCAGCTATACAGGCTTTCAGACGACATCATATACATTAACCTTCATTTTGATGACACGGAAGTCACTCCTGAAAAGTATGACGTCATATGTTATGACGTCACGAACTTCACGAAATGTACGTACAACACAAAAGTTGATCGTACAGTCAAAGGAAATGATAAATGATAACAAGAACAGAAAGTATTAGAACATAGGTTGTGCCCAGCTATGTTAGCGGATCAGCAATTGTAACTTTCAAAATGTAGTTGTCTATTATTTTTTTTAATAAGAAATCAAGAGTCTGTTTTGACTGAAGTTGTCCAAAAGAAACTTCTTTCAAGATATTATCAAAATAAAAGTGTTAATTAAAAGTGGCTCTGTTAAAATGCTTGTCAACACTTATGTCTTATCTTATAGAGCACTGAAGTAAATAATACACGATGACTTCGCTTTCTGGTAGTAAAAACTGATTTACTTGAAATCATATCGTTCAGGTTGCAATCTATCCCAGCTGTCCAGAAGCGAGCGAGGTTCCCAAGTAGTCCTTAATCCCTCCTTGAGCAGCCTAAGCACTAGTTTTCCGGTTTGGATGTTTTTCAAAAGTTATTACCACTATTAAATTTAACTGAAGATACTGTATTTTATCATCAAGATCATATATAATTATCCTTTCCAAATAAACGTTTCTTGCAGTATACGCAGCGAAAGGATGTTACAATATAAATACCGTAATTTTTTGTTTCGATCGAGTCAATTTCTTTTGTATATCGACTTGCATTTGGCTTTGGCTGAGTTTATTTATTCAATTTCTAAGTCAACATTGTATAAAGCTGACACTACTGTTTTTAAAAGACGCGATGTTACTTGTTCTCTTCAATACCGATTTGTAGGAACTGCAAAGTGTTTGTTCCGGCCGCTTCGGTAAGCTTTGTATTTTAAAAATATGGATGATTTACAGCTGTACACTTCCACTGCGGCTTTGGTACGACTGAAAACTGGTTATGTTTTCAATTTTTTTTTTACTCCGCTCTACTTATAAAATGTACTTTAGTAATATATGTTATATTATGTTATATAATTATGTTATAGATATAGTAATTATGTTATATTATGTTATATTATAGTAATATTATTTAGTAAATTATGCCGTAGCATTTGATATGCGCATGGTCGTGTATATGCGGCCGCATTTACATCCATAGACAAATTCTATAGTCAAGCAAAATGATAATATTAATAATAATTGAATAATAATAATAATAAAAATTTTAATAATAATAGTAACCATATCATGTTTTAAGTACTTACTATGCTGTCATAATAATATCTGGTATAGTGGTAATAATTTCCCGCTAAAGGAAATCAAATTAAAATTGTTGAAAAAGTTACGACCTAATAAATTTATATATACAAACTCGGAGACAATTTTAGTTTTAAAAAAAGAAATTATAAATATGATTCATTAGAACTTTCAAACAATTTTGAATAAATTTTACACGATGTTTTGCAACTTGACTAAGAGGAGATTATTTTTTTTATATACAAGGCTATATAAACAGGAAACATATACAAGTACTGAAGTGATAATTTTACTCTGAAAACAATGAACTATGATGTTGTGAATTGATATTTTTCGAAGCCGCAGCGGACTTCTGATGTCCAGCCAAGCGAATATATGCAATGACACACTGACAAGCTAAGTTCTGAAGTTGACTGACAAGAACACGATCTGCTGCTCTATCCGAAGATGACATAATTGGTGCGTTACTCGGCTAGGCTGACAACCAGAAAACCAGCACAGAATTCACCCTCGCAGACTACATTTACAATTATTGACCAGGGCTGTGCGCCATCAGTCATTATGCATGAAAGCCTTGTATTGGTCGTAATTTCTCAACAGTTTGAATTTGCTTTCCTTTTTATTAAGTGCGTGTGCGTGTGCGTGTGCGTGTGCGTGTGCGCGTACGTGTGCGTGTGCCATGATCCATTGCACGGTGCCGGGTGTTAGTTAAATGACAGCTTTTGACTACTTTTCACTGACAAATTCGCAGAACGAGTCGATTTGTCGGCCCAGCACTGAGTAACGTCTGCGCATGCCTGTGACGTACACAGCTGTATTCCTTTCTGTATTCTGGCGTCTTGTGCGAATGTGAACAGTTAGGAGGAGTGTATAGTTATGGTATTTCGAATCTCTTGCTAATGTTCTGGCGTGTTGCTTTATACTCAGGTTGGGGTTGACGCATCCTGGATGCCCGGGGGAGGGAGGGAGGGGAGATGGCACGCCTGCCTGTGACGTCCACTCTATTCCTTTCTGTATTCTGGCGTCTTGTGCGAATGTGAACAGTTAGGAGGAGTGTATAGTTATGGTATTTCGAATCT
>JANVCJ010073280.1:0-12222 GCA_026413505.1 Epizoanthus ramosus
GCCACTACAGACAGCCAAATAATGCAATAAACAATGCCGTCCTACAGCGTCAAACAATGCCACTACAGACAGCCAAATAATGCAATAAACAATGCCGTCCTACAGCGTCAAACAATGCCACTACAGACAGCCAAACAATGCAGTAAACAATGCCGTCCTTCAGTGTCAACCAACGCCATGACACATGCCAAACCCTGTCTCTAACAGAATCTGGGACTGCAGTTGGTGTATTCACATACCGATGGTTACGTAGACTGTCGACCTGATGACTACTGATGCGGATTTTGGGAATTCGATAATCCCATGGAATGACAAGAACCTGTCGCAAAAGGAAACAGAAATGTAAGGTGTGCATACTAAAATCTACGGCTGAGCGTAGACCACCAAAAACCTTGGAAGAACCTTCTAGCTTTCGTTTCTGAATATAAAAACCATGTCGTGCCAAGCCAAAAGAAACGTGACTTGTTATTAGGTTGTTGTCAGCTGCACCTGTGACGGTCATTCACTTCAATGAGCACTTGAATACATGCTATAAAGGTTTCACCTTTTGTCCCCCTTTCCGTTGTCCTTGGCGTTCCTGAAAGTGAAACAAAAAAGACAATATACCTAACGTAAGAGCAAAGACAACTAAAATAATCAGTGCTAAAATGTAGGCTAATGGTAAACAATTACTGGCTTCTGAAACTGTATTGGTATTATTTGTCAGATTGTGTTTAATTGATTGGGTACTTCTAGTGTACACACCCCAATAGCTGTTCTTTATATGAACAGTGTACATTGCCTCACAGTCGCTGTCAGTAACTCAACTCATCCCTACCAACTCAACAAACCATGTTTCCCTACAACATACCTCATCTTCCGCAAAGCTGGCAACATAGTGTCTCCAGTTGCGTTGCTACCACTCAACTCATCCCTACCAACTCAACAAACCATGTTACCCTACAACATACCTCATCTTCGGCAAAGCAGGCAACATAGTCTCTCCAGTTGTGTCGCTACCACTCAACTCATCCCTACCAACTCAACAAAACATGCCCTACAACATACCTCATCTTCGGCAAAGCAGGCAACATAGTGTCTCCAGTTGCGTTGCTACCACTCAACTCATCCCTACCAACTCAACAAAACATGTTGTCCTACAACATACCTCATCTTCGGCAAAGCAGACAACATAGTCTCTCCAGTTGCGTTGCAGCACACCGACTACTCGCCCTGTAGGTACAACGCCACTCAGCTCATCCTTCTCATTTTCTTGCCCTCCTGAGCACATGGTTTGCAAAGACAAATGAATGGGGAAGTCAGCAAATCGAGAAACAAACATAGGACGGGACTGACTGCACTGAAAACTGGTAATGATAATGCGTATATTTGTAATTTTAACAGGCAAAAAGTTATTAAAAATTGAAGTTAAAACCAAACGTTTTCCACTAATGTCATATTCAGGGTTGACAACATAATGCGTATACATTCTACACTTTCAATAGATGGGGAGCCATACGAACAGCGGTGTCGGTAGATCATGACAGACCAGTCTCACCTTCCTCACTGTTCTTTAGTGCAACAACTTTCCCTTTCCAGTGGGGCTTTGGTAACATTTCTACCGCTACTACGTCTCCGTGGACTGCACGGTTTCTGTAGAGTTAACATACAATAAGTATAACACTCAAAGGAGCTGTGTCACGGCTATTTCAAGGCATTTTTGCGATGTACGAAATTATCCTCAAATCACAGGAAATC
Organism: Epizoanthus ramosus; assembly: GCA_026413505.1. Taxonomy (NCBI): domain Eukaryota; kingdom Metazoa; phylum Cnidaria; class Anthozoa; order Zoantharia; family Epizoanthidae; genus Epizoanthus; species Epizoanthus ramosus. The sequence continues at coordinate 1,738 of JANVCJ010073280.1, forward strand.
TGAAATAACAGGTTACCGTGGTAGAAAAACGTAAGAGAGATGACGATAAATCGTAAAGGAACGCGGATGGTAAAAATTGGGTAAGATTAAAACGGATTACAAACTCTCAATTTAATTTCGGTCCAGGCTAGACATTAAACAAGGTAAATCCATTCGTTATCAAAATCGTGTTTCTTGTATTTAGACACTTTCCGTTTTCACAATATAAATCCAATTTATTCATTTCGTGTTATCTTGTTATCGAGCTTACAAGTTGTGTTTCCTGACTGTGAAGGCGTTGTTCCTGACATGAGTTGAGAGCATGCTCATTACCGTGACATAGCAAAAAACCAAAAATGGCAGTGCTACTGCCACTGCCACTGCCACTGCCGCTGAAGTAAGGATCCTCAAAGTCTACGTTCTTTCATTGTCTTGCTCAGAGCATGTCGTTGAGTTTGTTGCGTTCAAAATAAAATGTCATTATTAACATTATTTGTAAAACATCCGAAATGTACCAAAAAATGCCCTAACGTTTTTTACGTCCAAAGCTTATCTTTATCGAGTTATGCACAATTATTGATGAATAGTAGTTTATACTTGGCATTTCTGGTATGAATGGGAACAATATTATATTTAGGTCAGATAATTCCTAGGTAATATTTATTACATAATCTCAACTAATTATACTTAATGAAATTTCATTAAAGACAAATGAGACAAGGATTTATTAACACTTTGCCGAGTCGCTAACCAATAAAAGGATACAGACTCCATAAAAGCTATAAAATAAGGGAGTTCTCCTTTGGATGCGTATGTTTTCTTGTTGCTGTACACAAATCTGACTGTTCTCAAAGGCAGAACAGCAGTGTTGGCGTTCAGTTGTGTGACCATAATTCGTATAACAATAAACCACGGAGGTTTGTTTCAAGCTTACCTGTGTGTCATGCCGCTAATCAAAATGTCAGATTCAGACGAGTCTTTTGTGCTCCACATTGCGGTACTGGTGAATCGGTACAATAACACGAGAATAAGTGACCGAGGGGTGATGGTAATAGAAAGATTATTAGCACAGCAACGTCACAAGATCTTAGTATCACGCCGGAACGACTAATTGGTGGTTGACATGAACCAAATTGTCCATTCTAGCTCTCGTGTTGGTGCAAATAAAAGCTGTGGATACCTTGAAGGGGTCATTTCGCGACTGAACTGAATACATTTCTGACTTCTGAAAATTGTGTTTTATGGTTCCATTACTAAACTGAATGTAAAATACTGTTCTGTTCCAAACTGGTCAGAGAGGTAAAGTGAACTAACTCCTGAGGTTGTTAGCTTGTTCTATAAAGATTCTACAAGAATGACACTTTCGATTTACTATTTCAAGCTGTTCTAACTGGCTAAACCAAAACCTCTGGCTAAATGGAAAGTTGTGCATCTACAAAACAAAACTGGAATCTTTTTATACGAATACTGGATGAAAGCATTAGCTTCTTGTACCTTGCCTTCTGTACAAATGCTTCATTCTGTGCACTGTGCTTATTGACATTCAGACAGCCCTTGATGTATCGACCCTAAAATAATAATAATAATAATAGCTATAATATAAATAACAATAATGATATATAATAGTTCTGAATAAAATAAGATATTAAATGAGGAAAGATCTCGGTCACCACGGGTAATTGTCATTGGGTTTATAAAACATGGAAGAATTAAGAAATCAAAGCAATAATAACAACAGACTCTTCTCCACATCTCGCCACGTTTCCTACTCACCGATTTGATTCCTGCCTCCAAAACCTCTTGTGGTAAATACTCTGTATATTCCTTCACCGCACCATCACCGCCTGAAACAGATATTACGTCACAGGTTAGGAGATATTGCTGGCTGCTACTTAAATGGTATTGAAACCCAGTCAAACAACATCTGAACAAGCAAGGAAACAAGAACACTGACCGTACATGTACATGTAAAGGCTTTAGAAGGTTTGAAACACAAGCAGCTAGTAGGCTTACAAGGATGTTCTTATATTTTCACGGACTGTCCAGAATAATATCACATTAGAACAAAACCTAATTTACATGCTACTGTTTTGTTTAACAGATCTTTAAAAAATGATCAGACATCTTTGAAAACGTATCAGAACTTTAGAAAACGTGTCAGATATTTGGAAAATGCCTCGGATTTGTCGAAAACGTACCATATCTTTTGAAAACATATCATATCTTTTGAAAACGTCAGGTATCACATTTTTGAAAAACTGATCAGCTCTTTGGAAAACGTATCAGATCTCTGTAAAATGTATCAGATCTTTGGAAAACGTATCAAATGTTTGGAGAACGTCTGGGATCTTTGGAAAACGTATCATATCTTTGAAAAACTGATCAGATCTTTGGAAACAAAACCAAATACCTGGAAAACGTTTTAGATCTTTGGAAAATGTATCAGATCTCTATGAAATGTATCAGATCTTTGGAAAACGTACCAAATATTTGGAAAACATATCAGATCTCTGTGAAAGTAGGCGGACCTTTATATAGTCTTTTTTATTGCTTACATTTTACTGACTGGCTGGCTTACTGACGGACTGAGAACCATATGAATGTGAAGCTTTAGTATAGGTGATGACGGCCTACAACAACGTAAGTCTTGTAGACTTGACTCCTTGCCAATGATTAACTAGTACAAATCTACTTACTGCCTCCCTTTGACTCCGCTAACACAGCCCTAAGTGAACTGTATAACTGGTGGATTGATGTTGACTCAGCCCAAAACGTGTGAAGGTATTCACCCATATCCATTACAAACACTCCAAAGGTCATGTTGCCATACTTGTTCACTGTCTGGAAAACAAAAATCAAACGCGAAATCTCAAATCGAAGTAATTCGTCATCCTGCTTGCGTGACCGAGGTGGCGTTTATAATCTTAAAACCTGGAACTAGTTACAAAGTCACGAAAGCACTGACGATTGCACAAGCTCAAGCCCAAAAAAACGTGAAATCCGTTTTCGGAGTACTCCTAAACCGGAGTACTTCGATGTACTCTGTCTTAATACATGGAGTAAAACGGAGTAACTCCAATTTCGGAGTAAACTGGGGTAAGCCCAAAAAAACCTGTTACTCCATTTTTGGAGTGTTACTCCGTTTTCGGAGTAGACCAAAAAAACGTGCCCATAGAAAGGTCCCAAAATCGAGGAAATGCATGTTGTTCTTTGTGGTTCACTGGAGCTGAAGAATAAGACTTTCCAACTTCTTCGGGTTTCTTTCTAATATACATGTATACATGTCTACAGGCGTTTTTAAAGGGTATTGTCACAATATAAGTTTGCACAAAATTTAACAAGGAATAAAAGCATATCCTATAAACATTCCAGTGCCAAATATGGACTGTACATACATGTGTAGCAATGGCCGAGAAAAAAATAACTTTCTAACTTTTCTCTATAAATTATATGAAAAATTAAAAGTATGTTTTTCATCAAAATACGGAACCAGATTTTAAGCCACTCAAGACATGCTGTATCGATCTTTTTTATTTAATATTTTACATGTAACATAAGAAACACTCACTGCTGGGTAAGCGATTAGAGGTACTTTGAGTACATGTATTGCAATGACACTTTGAAGAATTTAGCTCCAAGTCTGAGCTGATGAAGGTTGATTTACCTCATGGCTGTCAGTCAACATGACGATTGGAATACTTTCACCCAGATGTTTGTAGTACCAGACAGCTCCTGTATAAATGCACCTGTCATGAGTTAAAGTTTGCAGTTAGCCATATGTACTACTCATGGAACAGGGACTGCCGAGAATGTTGTTGGGCTATAACAACTGTGTAAGTGTAAGCCTGCTGGAGGGAGGGATGCTCCATAGAGAAAACCAAGTTAGAAATCTATCTAAAACTCTGAATCATGTGTAAAATTATCAATAAATTTATAGTGTACTAAAGCACTGATTGTTTATTTTATGTTGATGTTTGTATTCAGGCAATTTGATCCTTGTGGCACCTGTACCCTCATCAAGGCCAGCAAAGAAGGGTGCCATGAGTGGGTGGGGGGGGAGGGGGTCATACATGGTTCTAAATGTTTGTTGCTAAGGCAGATTAAATCCCCACTTTATACACCTCTGATCCCTTTCTTCAGTCCAGCTAAAACATTTCCTAGAAAGAAAATAAATTACAACCCTGACATTTGTAATAATTAAGGCATAAGATGTGATCTCACATTTCCTAGGAATAAACTGTAATATACTTTTACTTCAGTGCCCCAATAACTGCCAACAATGAGGGGACAGGTTTGGTGACTCATCAAATTCTCCTACTGTACTGTACGTTTGTCCCTGATTGAGTCTATATTGGTCTTGTGAATTTGTGACAGTACTAGACAGTATACACAGACTGTACATTGAAGGGGCATTTGAGGTGGTAATGGTATTTTCTTCTTGTACAGTATGCACTTTTGCCATTTATGTTTGTAAATTTATAATGTGTAGTACCTAAATAAAGTTGGTGTTGTTGTTGAGGTGGATGTACATGTACTTCCATGAAATGATTGACAATTGGATGTTGTAAAACTTGTTTCTAGTGGGTTCTATTCGAGTCCCTTGGTTACACATTTATGCATGTATGTGGTGACAAGGAAACAGCACTTGACTTGTAGAAAAGTCCTATCTGAAGAAACATGATTGTCTGATACATGTTGTAAATAATTATTTTTAAAAGCGTATAACTAACAACCAGGATTGTTGTTGCTTGCATGCAACCAGCTGTGACAAATCAAACAAATACCTCTGTTGCCAAACCTCCACAGGCTCACCAGCTTCTCGTGGTACATAGGCACCCTTGCAGAACTCATTACTAAATATGGTACACTGTTGTCTGTTGTCCTCTGAAAGTTTTTTCACTCTGCTCTGCAACTTGCGACCTCCATGGTGCTGTAACTAACATAAATAATCATACCACTTGATATTATTAATTATTTAGTATACTTAATATATACTTTATTCCAGTTGTGCATAAAAAGTTACAATTAAAAAAAAAGCACAACAGGGTGAAACCCTAACCCATCCATTCGAATATACCTGCCAGCTACCCTAACCCACCCATAGTACAAGTACCTAATATGTGTTGTCCCCCCACACAGAAGTACCCACCTTCCACCTATAAAATTGAAGGATACAAAAAATTGCTCAGCAGCATATTCTAAAATTCTAGCAGACCCTGATATTTGATTGAGGGGTACATTCTAACTTAAGAAGTATTGAATTAAAGATACAACTCCAAGATAGATTGATTTTACCTAAAGCATTTTAACGATACTTGACAAGAATGCAACCAAATTTACTTACACTGTCTACAACAGTCTGGAAAAAGATAACTCCTTGTATCTCAGGAAGCTCAAAAATCTCTAGGTATGCCCTAGCAAGCTGAAAAATAGAAACATGTTCACTAAGTCAATTGTTCTTGAGAAGATCAGCAAATGAAAAATGAAAATGTCAATAGTCTACATGTATGTAAGACTATAGAAATTGCATAACTACAAAACTACACAAATTAAGATTTCTCAAGGTGTACTTGCACACATGTAAAAAATGCAGTTCCATGTATGGTATCCATATATGTAGCCCCAAGTAATTGGGAGTTATGTGTACATGTAATGTGGTTACAACACTTCATAAATCAGAGGCACATCTGGCAGCAGTTTCACAATGGGGAGCCAGACATGGGAGCCAGGATAAGGGGCACATGTGTGCAGACACACGGGGAGGGGACTGTGTTTCCCTTTGATCCCCCCTCCCCCCTTAATTAAATCTGTCCCCAGCTGTCACCAGCAGCACTCGCCGATCCTCACCGCTTACCTTCCAAAGCCTCCAATCCAACAAAATCTGTTAGATCCTCTTTTTTTCCTCGCACTGTCCCTGAATGGAACTCCCTCCCTCAATCTGTACGCTGTACCAATTCCTTGAACTCTTTTAAATCTGAACTAAGTAACTTAAACTTATCTGAAATAATCAGCCAAAGCCACTATTACGACTGACTGCACTACCCCTATGCGTTATATCCCCTAAGGGAGGTTGCCGCATAGAAACTCATTTAGATTAGATAAAACATATATATATCTCGATCTTGAGCCACGAAAAAGAGTTTCAACCACAGAATGCCGCTAAAAGGAAAAGGACAGGCCAAAGGTAATGTAATCGTGATTCTCGAATAAATTTGGGAAATAGTCACGAAGTGACATGGTGTACGTAAAACGGTTTTGGAGATACAGGGGGACTAAAGTCTGCGTGGGTGTGTTACGCTCCCCCCCGACCCAGTCTGAACAGGGTTACATGGGTTGAGTTTTTTTAAAATTTAAAAAAGATTTAAAAATCTTCTTTATATCATACTAATTGCTGTCAAAGCGAAGTGAGTCATTTTGAACAGAAACTACTGTAAGAAAACTTCTAAAATTGCTTCTCGAAACAGTTGAAGCAACAAATGGCGCCTAAATTTTGAATTATATTGGTATTTAACTGACGTCATGGCGTCATGTATGCCAGTGGCAAGGCTGTCAAGCACGTCAACAACTATGCACGTAATTGGTCAATCTAGCGGTAACACGTGAATACTTCATGCGGGAATATTCACGTCAGCGTCAAACGAGTCCCTTGGGTATACATGGCATGGCCGACGATACAAAGAGAAAACATTGTGGTGTTGTAATAAAAAATTCGCGATCGTTATTCAAAGACTCGATATGATAAAATAGAAAAAGAACGAACCGCTGGTGGATAACTCAGATTTTGAAAAAATCTGATATATTTTGCAATCTATTATCAACACGAATCAAGTCAGAAGCAACACAAAACAAAGTAATTAATTAGCCATGCATTACCTTCACCAGAATGCGTTTATAATAACAGCAGCATTGGAAACAGCAAGCACATGCCTAGATTTGCCACTGATTTGCTCCACAACTAAATCTTGAAGAAACATTGATCACATTTGAGTCTCTAGTGGAGGTATAGCAACATTCACATTTGATAGCCAAAGTAAATGTGAGGTAAAGTTGACGCAAAATCAACGTTTGCATTAGGTTTGCTTTAAACACAAATGCAAAGTTTACTTTTGTTTTCCTTGTTGTGCAAATGTAATGCAAATTTAGTACACCAAATTTGCATTAGATTTGCTCACTCAGAAAATTTGAGCAAATCCGATTTTTCGTGCAGTGGCCGTTATAGCGGCGCACAGACAAACGATATTCCTTGTAAGGTAGTCCGTGGTTTATTCCAGAGCCCTTCGTTCCGCGCCGCAGGCGTGAAAGAACACTGGATCTGGGAACGAGATTGCCCAGCTTTGAACTATTTATGTATATAAATGTGTGTGCGCATGCGCCATTTAACAAACAATAAAGACTCGTGTACATCGACTCATGTAGTCATAAAAAACTATGTTACCTCTCCTGATTTGTAGCATAACCCACAGGTCTATGTGATTTCTAAACGGATTCCTGTTTTTTAAGACTAAAGAGCGTTCCGCTAACCAACTCCGCGAAGAAACGTGTTTATAAACTTAACAGAAAGTTACATCCCACATTCAAGAGACTGTTACTGCAGATTACTAGCGAGTGGCTTGTCGACATCTTCATATCTCACTAAATACGAAACTAGTACCGGGAAATCTGTTACGAACTGCGTTACGACATATCACCTTAAGTATTACTAGCTTATAAGTGATAATAACGTAAAATTTTTGTAACCCTGCCGGTAGCTTGGCGGGGTGACCAACCAAAAACAGAAATGCGAGCAAGATTTTTCCCGCGGTTTTTCAATGTGAAAGAGATTTGATCGAAGAAAGAAAGAGACTGGGAAGAGAAAGTCTGGTGTTGCTGTCGAGCTGTCAGAGCTGTCTTGAACTTGAAGGATATCCAGACAAGACATATATATATATCTTGCTTCTGGTAGGCGATTTTGAGCCACAGAAAAGAGTCTCAACCACAGAATGCCGCCAAAAGGAAAAGGAAAGGTAATTGTTTGAGCATAGGTGACATGTGATCGCTCGTATAAAGTATAAACGTGCACGTGCAAAGCTTGCTCGAACTCGAAGCTTCCCGATTGCAGCGATGCCACATTTTCATATTTTAAAAATATCGTATGTACTACCGATATGGTTTGAAACATGGCTTTGTCGAACAGCAGTTAAAACTTTGAATGTTCAGATCGGGGGCTACAAACCATATGAAACTGATAGAGTGTGCTGATAGAGCGGTTGAGTTGTGAAGATCTTAGAGTAAGAGTTAGATGTCCTGGAGATGTCGAAGATCTGTGGCGCTCGATCGAGCATGATTATTGATACCACGAGGTAGTAGAAATTGAGCTTGTTAGGGCTAATAAACCTTGCAAGAATTAGCATTTTATGCACAGCCACAGAAATTCTGTCGTTTGACTTCGAACTCCTTCGGCATGCTATTTCTTCATCATGAGTGTTTTATCGAGTCTCAGCAGAAGGGGCGGTTACTTAACTTTCATAATATAGATAATTTAGTACACTATAAATCTTATAAATCCTATTTCATAAGTGGTATTTTTAAAATTTTACTTTATGAACTCGATTGTTGATGGTTTGCACTCCAACTTTCCCAGATAATAGTATTAAATTATGATAATCATGATAATTATAATAATTATTATTACAATCCAGTCTGGGCTGAATACTGTAAAATCTCGAAAAGAAGCCCACTGGCTTCTATTTTTTTAGGACCCTTCGATGGGCTTCTTTTTGAGATTACTTTTGCAAAGTAAAGACGGTGGCTTCTTTTTTCAAAATGAATGCTGCAAATATTGAGAATTGCTACTATAAAACAATAGGACTACTGAAGACATTTTTCAACTATGAAATTCTGTTTAATATAAAAGAACTCATGAAAAACAAGAACATTGATAATTATTTCAATTATAACAGACCCTTCCAACTCTCACAGTTTCACCGGGAGACTAACGGTTTCAGGTGTCATCTCACGGTTTCACAGTTTATCCTCTAAATCTCACGGTTTTCGAAATCGAATGAGTTCTTAATAAATTACAGCCCAAAATGAAACTTGTGTGGTACTTTATACATTTTCTTGGTAATTGTAGCAGCTTTCTCATTGAATTCCGTCTTTGAATATGTGTTTCGCTTGAAGTGGCCATGTTTCACGGGGAATCTAGGGCGAGCTATTTTTGGACCTCGTTCTGATGCTCAATCAGAGCGTGAAGTCCCCTGGTTCCGGCACTGGTTGTATTTTGTTCATTTTGGAACATTTTTAAAAATCTCACGGTTTGGGACCTAAATCTCAAGGTTGTTTTGGGAAATTTTGAAGACCGAGCACAGTTTGAGGGATTCAGAGGTTGGAAGCTAAGGTCAGTTATAATGATCACCAAAACATGCTGACAACAATCTAACTGTTTCACAACCAAAACAGTGACGCTATCATAATTATCAGAGAGAACATCTGAGTCTGCATCACAGAGTATAGTTAACTGACATTAAATCACCTAAACCATAAACCAAGTGTTATTTCTGTTTCTTTGACATTTCTTTACAATGTAAGTACTATCTCGAAAAGACGCCTGCACCATCTTGAAAAGAAGACCATGGGCCAGGGGAACATGTCTGACATTGTGGGGGGGCAGGGAAATCTTTCTTACCAAAGTATGACTGCATACCACTGAGCACCAAAGGTCCGAGTGGTAGGGGATTCTGGTCTGACACACACTGCAAGACTACATGTAATAATTATATAAGCCATGATGCTACCGTGATAGCTCTTTGATTCTCATGCATGCAGCAAACCTTGTTCTTGTTAGTTATAAATAGTTAGTTATAGAGGGTGTTTAAGTTTTATGTTTTTGCTGATTTGGCGATCAGTGTTCATGGTTTTCATGTTTTTAAAAGGTTCCCAAATTTTTGGTCTGTACAATGATTTAAAATTAAAATTGGACTAAGTTTTATGTTCATGCATTCTGTATTGTACCAATACTTTCTGAAATATATCTTTCAAAATAGCCACTATTAACTTTATTATACAGTAAGTATGAAAAAATATCTTGCAACTTGTAGGCAGAAAAAAAAGGGAGAAAGAGATCTGCTTCAGATGATGAAAGCAAAGGAAGCAAAAAATCAAAAAAATCAACTGCAAGTGGAAGTGATAGTGAAGCTGGAACAAGTGGAGAAGATTTCTCATCTGATAACAGACACAAAGGCGGAAAGTAAGTGCATCATTGAAATGGAAGGGAGATTGATAATTGCAGACAGGTGGACATTGAGCTGGAGAGACAGACAGACAGACAGACAGACAGACAGACAGACAGACAGACAGACAGACAGACAGACAGACAGACAGGTGTAGTGTATTAGTTGTAGTTTCAGGAAAAGACTTCACTTGTTTAAGGTTACGGTACACCTTGTGCAGCGTTTTCAGTTATCAGTTCGTAGCTCCGTTAATATTTTCTGGATACCCATAAACCTATATATCACTGGAAAGCTTATA
>JANVCJ010073291.1:0-20650 GCA_026413505.1 Epizoanthus ramosus
TAGATAGATAGATAGATAGATAGATAGATAGATAGATAGATAGATAGATAGATAGATGGATAGATAGATAGATAGATTGTTATATCCTAAACCAGTAAATGGCCTTTGACATAAAACATTTATTTCCAATTACTATTTTAATTTCAGTACTGCAAGCAGACTATAAACTTCCGATATAAAGTCCCCCCTCCCCCCGACAATCGCGGATAGACTGGGTCTGTGTATCCAAACGATCCCAGAAAGCAATGCTACAAATGCTAATTCTTTTGTTTTACGTTTTGTAATCGTTTGGGTACACAGAGCCAGTTTTTACGTGAGTTTCTGGAGTGGGCAATAAGGACGGTGCCATAATCCTGAACATCGCCTAACACACTCATAAACACACTGAAACAATGACACGGCTCTATGAAATTGTCAGTGACCTCCAATAGAAAGTAGTTACACTCAACAGTTAACGTTCGATTATTCTATACTAACATGTTAATGTATGGCATTAAACACTTGAATATTCATTTGGCAATAGTTTCACGCCTACCTTTTGAAGATGTGTTGTTGTTAGCTGACTCTGTGTTTTCCTCTGATTGTACCATGGATTGTGTATGATGTTCCTGAGATGTTCTATGACTCACTGACTCTCTAACTGCAGTGAGGTTTTGTACTTTACCAATGTGCTCTGAATCACTCTTGCGTTCTGTTTGCAATCTGAAGCTCTGTTTTGCCGTATCATGTGTAGAATTATGTCCTACGAGTGCTATTTTAGTACTGCTGTTGTTTAAATGAACGTCTTTACTTTCATCGGTGGCATTTATCTTTGACAATTTCCTATGGTAGAGTGATTTCATCTCGGCAAAGATTGTTTTTACTTCATGCAATATCGCCTCCTCTTCAGTCTGATGTTTTGATGCATTTGTTGAGTTGCTGGTTCCTTTAATGACTGAAGTATGATTGACAGTAGAATTGTGAATCGTTGAAGTTGTGTTTCTAGTAATCGTCACATTTAAGTTTCCCACTGTTTTCCTAAGTCGTTGCCTTTGTTCTATCTTGACCTTGTGTAGATCTTGAACTTGCTGATAAATGTCTTTCACTAAGTCATATAATGAGTCGTTCCTAGGTTTATCCTTGTGTTTGTGATCTGTTATATTGCCAGTTGGTCTAAGGATTTCACGATGTCCCACAAAGTGCCTAGTTGGTGTTGGAGGAGTTGGAATTCTATCTGGACCATTGTTACGTTCTGTGTTATGAATAACTTTAGCAGATGTAGAATTTCTAACTAGACTCATGTTTTCTTTCTGTTTCTTTTCATCCATTCTGCCATTGGATCTAACCTCGTATATGTCTTGAAGCTGATTAAATAACGTTCCTATTTTCTTCAGTAACTCGTCTCCCCGCTTCCATCCCGGTGGATGCAAGTGCGTATGTTCCATTGGCGATAAAGTACTTTCATCACCACTTTGATTGCTGGTGATACGATCATAAGACTTGATTTCTGGATGCATTTTGTTTTTCTGACGCATCACGTTTGTAAATGTAATCGCGTCTGTTGTGGGGTGATAATCTTTACCAAACACTTGATTTGCCTTGCCTTTTCCGTGCACGAGTTTCACATCCAAATTAACCTTCTTGCGAACTTTTTGATGTCCTCGAATGCTATTATTTTCCCGTTGAGTTTGGATTACATGGTGATTTGCGGAGAGTGTAGGTGCGTCTGTTGCATGAACTTTGTCATCAATAATCTCTTCAACAATGCCCGCGTTCTTTTCTTTTGCGTTAATAGTGTTATGTATCTGCTTTATTGTCTGATGGTTTGTTTTGTATTTCGCATTTTCTAGACCTTGAAATCCGTGGTGAGCCGAAGCATGGACAGTGGGTGTGGCCATATTAGTGTGCATGTTGCTATCAAAATCATGATGCACTGACAAGTGTGTGGTGGGTGTTACCACAGAGGAGTGAACTTCTTCATCAACAGTCTCTTCGACAGTTTGACTATTTCTGTCGTTACCGTCCTCTTCATCCATTGAATGTAATTTCTCCTGTCTACGGCTTCCTTTCCAACCTGGCGGAGTCTCGATTTCATGATGCACTGAAGAGGGAGTAGTGGATATTGCCATAGTAGAATGATCTTCTTCATCAACAGTCTCTTCGACATCTAGCCTATCTATATCGTTATCGTCCTCTTGATCCATTGAATGTACTTTCCCGTACCTATGTTTTCTCCTCCTTACCAATGGAGTCTGGATTACATGATTGGCTGGTAAATGTGTGGTGGGTTTTTTTAAGATGGGATGAACGTCCTCGTCAATAGTCTCTTCAATATTTGGCCTATTGCTCTCACTATTTTCCTTCTCATCTGTTACAGACGCTTTCTCGTGTACATGTTTTACTTTCCACCCCGGAGGAGTCCAAATTTGTCGATGAAATGAGGAATGTGTTGTGGGAGTATATATGGAAGTTGTTGGATGAACATGATCTTCATTCTCTTCCTTGTGTCTATCTTCTTGTTTCTTTGTTGCAGTTAAATGTTCTAGTTTCCTGTTGCCACCTTTATTATTTCTATATTTGGGTCTTTGGATTTCATGATGCACTACAGAATGTGTACTGGAAGTTATATCCGTTGTGGGAACTTCATCATCAACGACTTCTTCAACATCTGGTTTGTGTCTATCTATTCCTCGCAGTGAATTCACCAGTTTCTTCTGCTTGTTATGAATATGTTTCCAAGTAGGTGTATTCCAGCTTTCATGATGCAATAATGACTCTGTTGTGACCCCTTTAGAGTTAATGTCATCATCTATCGTATCTTCAACAATTTGATCTTCTTTCTTTTCATTCATGTCATTACTGTCCATATCTTTCTTGTGAGATTTCTGTTTTATTTTATCATACGGTGTTAGAGTTTGTGGATGCACTGACGAACGTGCAGAGGGAGGGAAAAGTGTGTGATGGTCGTCGCTCTCTGTTACGTTTTCTACGCTACCCTTTCTTCCACTTCGGTTCCGAGGCATCAGTTTCTTTTTCAACGTACCTGCACCTGGCGTATGAGGCTGCGTTGTAGATATCGTGGGTTCAGTGGATATATTATCATCAATAGTCTCCTCAATATCAGGAGCTGGAGTTGTTGTATGTTTTGCTGACCTGTGTCTTAACCCGTCCCCTGAAGTCCGGGCTTTTGATAGTATCTGAGTTGTTGGTACAGGTGTATTTGATAAGACATGTGGCAATTTCTTTTGCTCTTGTGATTCAGTAAGATGAGAACTTGCCACTATTGTAGGCTCATGTTCTGACGTCACTGTATCGGTATTCAGATCTCTGTCGTGAATCGTCCTATTTTGTTGTTTCCCTTTATGGTTTACCATGCTGGCTCTTATTGTGGTCTTTCTTCTCACCGTATTCGAGTTCCTAACAGTTGGTTGTTGCGAAGCGTGAGCTGTTCTACTATTCACAGGCAAGAGTATCCAAACTCGTTTATGACCATCCGTTACATGTTTTACTTTTCCTGCTTTCAGAGTAATTGCTGCAGTTGACTTTTGCTTCTTCGTCGCATAATGCAAATGAGAATGAGTCTTTAACACGTCGAGCTTCATTTTGTTATGAACATCTTTCACTTCTTTGTTTCCTTCAATGTGCAACCTATTTTCTTTCCTTTTCTGCAACTTGCTTTCATTTAAATCTACCTTCCTTGACATTGTGTTATGGTTTGCGGTATTCAATTCTGATGGCCTCCCAAGTTTCTTTTTCTTGTTCTCTTTGCTTGTTGGTGCCCCTTTAGGTCCCTTATGAAGCAATGCCTTGATCTCTTTTTCTAGTCTTTGATTATTCCCCATAACAAATGCCAGTTTTTTTAGTATGACCTCCATTTCGCGTTCGTAATGAATCTTGCTAACGCGATTGTGTCCACGGGGGATCTTTTTTTGTAGATGTTTTGTTCTGTCAAGCTGTTTGAGAATGCTACGGAGGCCACCGCTCATTTTCTTGTGAGAAAAACGTCGACTGTTCTTTCTAAGTTGTTTTAGTAAATCGACTGTACCTTGTTTTATAACTTTACTTGCTTCTATATGAGGTTGCTTTCTTGATATTGGTTTATACTTTGTGTTTTTCCATTTAGGACGAGATTCGTTTATGTGGACAATATTCACTGGTTTCGGTCCTTGTGAAACAGTTGGAGTAAATGAGGCAACATTCAGCTTGTCACTGACGTTAGTCCTTGTGGTATTTCTCATTATAAATGCAATCATTGGCTTGTACTTAGTTGGTCTCGCCTTCACGATTTCACACGCAAAGCTACTGTGGCACTTAACAGTAAAACAATGATTCTGATACACAAAGATCAAGTTACAGTGTTTTTCATTACAACAAATACTAAGACAATCTTCAGCATGAGTGATTTTGCCATGGGGTGTGAATTTTCCAGCATAAAAGCCTTTCCGCAGCGTCACTTCCCTATACAGATTGGAGTGAGCACAGCCTTTGTGTGCATTCTTTGAATCATTTTGCTGTTTCGTCAAATAATTCAAAGAATCCAATACAGTTTGAACCATTAACTTTGACTTTGAATGGGATTCAGCCTTGAACGTGGTTTCCGTTGATACTGTATGAGTAGCGTTGCCAGACGTCTTGTTACTTTGCGTTTGGTTGTAAAACGCAACAGGGTGTAGAGGAGATATTATAGATTGTGCATTTGAAGCCTGATTAACTGGTCCTGCTGTGGCATCCCGCATTACATGCACTATGGTTGGGCTGAAACCTTCCATTTTTGAGGGAACAGAATGGCAAAGATAGCTGTCAAAGCATTTGACTAAGTAGCAATGTTTTGATAAATAGAAAGCCAGGCTACATGTTATACTTTCGCAGCAAAGTCTGGAGCATTCTTTAACAGTCTTAGTAATTCCCTTACTGGTAAATGTTCCAGCATGTAGTCCACCCCATAGTGTCGTATTGTACAATTCCCTGCCTGGAGAGCAGCTGGTATGATTGCTGTGTGAAACTCCTGAACCAGAAAGGGCATGCACTTCTGTCTTCAATACAGGCTGCAGTGGTCTTGTCGTTGGTTTTAAAGCTCCCCGTGAAATTGAAAACGATCTCCTTGTTGACTGTATTGGCCTTGTTGTAGGTAAGAATAGAGGATTATTTTGCCTTGATACACGGGCTAGCACAGGATTAAAGTTAGAAGCGAGCGCTTTCATGCTTCTGCACTTTTGCTTCTTTGAACACGTCACTAAATAGCAATGATTAAGTATCATGAAGGCAACATCGCAAATCTTACTTTCGCAGCATTTATCTGAACATTCGTGTATGTTCCTAACTTTACCGATCTCGTTGAACAAACCGGCCTGGATTCCTCCCTTCAAAGTGTGATTGTATTCAACCGGTTCAACTTTGCATAGGATGCGTTTGCCCTTATTCAAAACACGTCTACCTCCAGTAACATTAACACTTGCGGTTGAGCGGTTGTATTCCAAACCGCTGTTGTGTTTGTCTCCCAACACTGCGGTGAATTTGGTTGACTGATGCGTATTTTTCTGCATATGCATCTTGGTGTTGTTGTTTTTGTTGTTGTGTTTCTCGTTGTGTATTGCTCTGTTGTATAATTCCGCTGGAACTATCGGTGAAGTCATAATGTACTGCGTATTGTGTACAAGCTTTAGTTTGTCGATATCTTGGTTAGACTCTTGACTCGTTCTGTTTGTTGTCTTAGTTCTAGCAGTCGGTCGCTGAATGTCTGACCTTGCCTTAACAGTGTTGATCAAACTGGGCTTTCGTGTCGCATGAATAACTACATTGTGTGGTGTTATTCCTTTTTTTTGTCTCATTGTGTCTGGCGTAGTTCTTACAGTTGGTTCGTTGAAATCGTTGCTTAGCTCAGCTACATTCGAAGTTGATTTAACCCCAACTTCTGTATCTTCAGGTGTTTGTTGTTTGTGGATAATATGCGACAACGTGTGTACTGGAGTGCTGTTGGATATTAGATTTGAAGTGTTTTGTACAGGGTTATTAGTGTGAAGTTGATTCAGTTTCAAGCTGGAAGTGTCTTTCTTATCAGCATTTTTCCTATCCTGGGCTATGTTTGAGTTTTTCCCTTGTTTTTGCGACAAATGATTTTCTTTGTACCGTTCTTTCTTTGATGTTCGTAGTTTATTGACCGCAGGAATAGCAGATGTTGTCATTACCTCGTGGTAACCACGTGCATGACCTGAAGTTGAGGGTGTCTTAGTCTTTCTTTGGAACACAGTTGTTAATACTGAAGGTGTGTGGCGGTTCATGCCTGGTGTATACGCTCGGATGCCTGTTTTAACTTTTTTAACGCTTTTAGATCTTTGCACTTGCGTCAATAGAATAGGCATCACGTGATGTGCATGTGATCCCTCTGTTGTGCTGAGCTTGCGCAAAGGTCTGGGTGCTGGTGTTATAGCTACCGTCGGTGTCATAATGGTCAGAGCGGCTTTTAAAAATTCCGTAGTGGAAGACAATGACATACGTCTTGTAGCTACACTTGGTCTTGTTGTCAGTTTTATGGTATTGCCTGAACCATCCTCTGTTCTTTCTACAGTCGACTTGATTCCTTGTGACTGTTTTTGTGTTGCAGTGTTTCTACTTTTGTACGGCTTATTTAGATCTGATGTTGAAGATGTTTTTATTTTCCGCAACGTGTTATTGTTTATTTTTCTTTTACCCGTTTCCTGGTAAGATTCAGTTGTGTTAGTTCTTAGTTTCTGTTGAGAAACTGACATTGTAACTGATGCGGGAAGAGCTGAAGGCGATGTAATTTTAGTAACATTTCGTTCTGCTTTGTAAGTGCTGTGAGGTAGGATTTCCAGAGAATGATTCAGGAGCTGCTCCCCCTGCTCTTCTACGAATGACAGAAGTTCGTCTTGCCTCCGCATGTGGGCCAAGCGTGGACGAAAACGGCTGTGGTGAGCTGGAACCGAATCACACCCTTTCTTGGTAAAGCAAGTGACGAGGTAACAACTGTCTTTTAGCATAAAGGCTACGTCACAATCCTGAGCTTCACAACACTTGCGAACACACTCGCCCATGTTGCCAACCCTCCCCTGGTCTCGGAAATAGCCCGACCTAATTCCTTTGCGTAGCGTAACATTGTAAGAGATCGGGCTATTGAGACAAGAGGAGAAGAAGAGAGAACTTGGACGAGTGAGAGAAGATACTGAAGTCGGCTTTAGCCCGCTGGAATATCCCGACTTCTTTGCCCCATGATGGGCTGAAAAGTTTATAGTGTGCAACTCATGAGAGTTCCCATTTGACAAGAACGATGCAAATTTGATGCTCTCACTTGCGACAGTGGAAGAATTATTAACTATGGTCTTTCGGTGTGGTGCAGATCCTGGCTTTTTAGACTTATAAAAGTTCTTGCCATTAATCTTGCTTTCTCGAACAACTGAGAAACCAATCTTTTGCTTTGCTTTTGTTTTTAGTTTGCTTGGATTTGAAAGTTTTGGATGAATCTTGTGGCGACCTTTTTCCTTTCTATGTTTTGTACTATTACTATTATGTGTTTTTCCGACACGCAGTTTACTATGCTCCTGTTTTTTATTCATATTTCGTAAATTGTTCTTGCGCGATTCTCTGGCTGCTTTCATTGGATTGGCAATGTGTTTCTCAGTTTGTGTTACACGTGGAATGTTGCGATGTATGTGCATGTGGGGACTCTTTCCAAGTTCCTGACCACTGCTTGCTTCACCGGACTCCCCTGCAAATAAATCATTTGCCATTGTTTTCTTTAATAATTTCTTGTTCTGTTTGTGTTCATCACCGTGCGCGACTTCCAATGTGTCCTTTTTGATCAGATCACTAGTGTTCTGAACGTCTTTATCGCTAGTTTGTTCACCGCTCGTGTCAAGTAGGTCTTTCTTAGTATTCCAATTTCTGTGCATTACACGCGGAAGTTTTCGGTGAAAGTGTTTCACATTTTTTAGTTGAACCTGTTGGCCATTAGAATAACTAGCAGGTTCTGTGTCGTACAAATCGGTGTTAAGTCTTAATTTTGTACTCTTTGTGTGTTTATGTACGCGTGTTGCAATGTCCTTGTGGCCCGACTGATGTGACGAGATGTTTATGGTACCAATACTGCTAACATCATCAGCAGACCCTGATCCGTACGAGTAGCGATTCCCTGCTGCTGTTTTGCCCTCATGTTTCAATCTGTGTGCAACAATGAAGCTCTTATGTCGAACAATTTTTTCAAACGTTCCACTAGGCTCTTCGCCACTGTGTTTATGATTATTCTTTTCCGATTTTGCTTGTCCAGTTTGTCGATCCGTGTGCTTTGTTTTTGAAAACCTGCGATGTTCGTTTTCTCCAGACCCCTGTAATAATTTCCGTATCTGGTCATTCTGGCGTGAATTGCCTGAAGTCTTTGTTGTCACATTTACAGTCCGCCCATTCTTGTGTGTTGTCTTTATTTCTTGTGTGTTTGTTTGCAAGTGCGGTTCAATGGGTTGGAGGAATTTCTTCAGCAATGACACAAAGCTGTTGCCGTTGTGATGTGACGTTGGCTCCTCCAAAATATCATGTAACTGATCTGAGTGCTGTGACCTTTGATTCGGATCAATCTTGAAGTCACCATGTCGTTCTCTATTGGTTTTCTTTGTTTTTATTCCACGAGAAACATTCTTACTCCGTGAAAAAACAAGTTGTTTTTCAACATTACTTGTAGTTGATTGTAAAGGAACATCTGTGACTGGTGTTGGTGAAATAAAGGATGACACTACCAGTGTACTAACGATATCTAAGTTTGGAGATGGTGTATTTAAATGCGTTGTTGGTGTAAATGTTCTATGAACTGTTGATACAGTCATCCGAGGGTTCATAGAATAAATTGTGAAATTATCCTTTGCACCGCTATCTCGCTTTGACCTTGAAATAAAGGCAATACTTGGCTGGAGTCTGAAGTTTGGAGCCGGCACAGGACTGCACGATTGTTCATCTTTGCAGGTAATTATGAAGCATCTACTTAACAGCATCAAAGCCACAGTGCATAGTTTCCAACCACAACATTGATTGATACATGTTGGCATATCTTTGACGAGTCCCTGGTCTCTAAAAACACCGGCATTGATGCCTCCACGCACTGTTACATTGTAGTAAACATTTACTGTCCGACAGGTTCTCGGCGAAGAAATATTTTTAGGAAGTTTATCATTTTCCTTTGTATCTTCGTTGTTCTTCCTGTTCAAGAGCAACGGACTTTCATTAACTGGTTCCACTTTATCATTCAGTGATGGTGTCATGTTCGTAATTAGTGAATTACGAGGTATATTTGACACTTTCGATGAAGATGTTGACATACTTGATGGTTGAATCAACTGCTTTTCTGACTGTTTGTTTACTTTGTTCTGGAGCAACAATAAGTTTGATATGAGAAAACTTGCGGGTGACCTGGCCGGTGGAATGGAAGTGTTGCTATCATGGACCGTGCGTGAATAGCTGGACACCACGCTTGAAGGCGAGACATGCAAAACATTGTCCCTGGGCACTAATGCCTCGGACAGTTCTGGGACTTCATAATTCTTAGTACCAAAAATTGGCTCGCTTTTTACCTTCGTATTCTGAATTGAATTCAAAGAAACCACGGAAACAGGAGTTATGGCTTTGCTCAATAGTGCTGGCAGCGAAGGTTGAACAAGATTGAGAAAATCTTTCCAGCCAGGCTCAGTTAGTTTCTCTCTAACGTGAACCACGGTAGGATGAAATTTGTGGTTCCTCGTAGGGATACTCTGACAGAGTCTTTGGTCAAAACAAGATACTAAGTAGCAGTTGCTTTTGACAATAAAAGCCACGTTACAGTTGTTGTGTCTGCAACAAGCAGCTACACACGTGTTTACTTCTTTGACTTTCCCAAATTCTTCAAAAACCCCTGCACGGAGTCCCCCGCGAAGGGTTACGTCAATTTCTTGATCACGTGCGTGACATTTGTGTTGAGGTGTGATAGATGTCATTTCCTGTGACGATGACGAAGCTGTTTTAGCTATCCTAGAGGATTGTGTTGCCCCTGTATATATTTCAACAGTGCTTTTAATACTTGCGATAGAGGATGTTCGAGTGCTTGTTTTGTCTCTTCTTGCAATGTAAGCAATACGGGGTTGAACTTGTATGTTTTGAGCAGGCGTGTGACGACAAAGACTCTTGCTATAACAACTTACAGTGTAGCAACGGCTTGTTATCATAAAAGCCAGACTACAGTTTTTATCCTCGCAACAAAATCCCACACATATCTTCATGGAAGACACGTCGCCTTTGTCATTGAAAATGCCAGCTTTAATACCCCCTTGTAGAGTAGCATTGTACTGCATGCTGGAAATGGCACATGTGAACAGTTGGCTTGTCTTGTTACTTCCCCGAGAAGTAATCATCGCTTCCGTTGAGCTGCTGCTGTTTCGAAATAACGCGCTTCTCGTTGGAGAAGAAGGTGGCGACTTTATATCACCCAGTGTTCCGATTATGGTCGAATATTCTGCTGATTGCGCCCGCTTTTCGTTTAAGACATTAGATCTTCTATCGTCTTCATCCGAAGGCCACAGCTCTTGTCTGTGAACAAAAGCTAACTTGGGACGAAAACGTAAACTCTTGGCCGCCACTGGATGGCATTGGTGCTTACTATAGCACGTGACCGTATAACAGTGCTCGAGCAACATAAAAGCAAGGTTACACTTGCTCGCCAAACAACACAGTCTGATACAATCCACCATGTTGTCAACGTTCTTTGTCTTTGTAAATATTCCTGCCCCAATACCACCCCTAAGAGTTTGATTCTCGTAAGTCTTTGTATGGTTGCATAAAGTCACTTGTCGCTGACCAGTAGCGTCTAAATTTTCTTTCTTCAGGGGTTCAACAGCTTCAGCCAATTCATTGCCTCTAAAGATGTCTTTCAGAGACGAATTTACTGAATCTTGTGTCACTCCTATCTTTTTCGTACTCGGCGTTTGAATATTTAAATTATGCGATATCAGTGGAACAATCGGTTTGAAAACTGATACTGTTTCGGTTGGGCTATCCTGAAGCGCATTTGGCATCCCATTTTCTGTACTTGAATGGCTAACTGAGGTGTGCCATGGATCTTGTCCGGTTGTATGACCCGATGTAATCCTAATTCCTCTATTGGTGTCAACAACCGATAACCGCCCATGAAACAGTTCATTGGTGAAACGCCTGGCTATTGCAGGCGGTGTTGCACGTACATGCGGAGAGCTGACACCTGTGCGAGCCCACATAGACGAGCTGGGAGTAACTATCATATTACTACTGTATGGTTTGGAGGGAGTTGCAGCCTCTGCATTACGCATCTCGGTTAACAGATTAGAAGGTCTTGTCTTTGCTTTTATGTCACCGTCTGTCGGCTCGGATGAGGATAACGAGGTTTTCGAGTTAGTAGTCAAAGAAGTCGTTTGTAACGGTTTTGATGTCAAAAGTCCTCGAATCTTTTTTACAAGATCACCAAGATATTTGTAGATTCCACCCGAATGTTGTTGACGCTTGCTTATGGCGGCATCTAGATTTAATTCGTCTAAATAATTTGGTAAAACAGCTGATTTTTGTCCCGCAGCCTTTGAATATGAAGATCTAGCGTCTATTTTATGTAACTTCGGCTTAGCTGAATACTGCGTCATTTCATCCAAGGTATGGGTATGTTGTCCTTTCAGCACGTTTCTAGATAGTTTTTGTGACGATATTTTTGTCTTTTTTGTTTCACCATGTTCATTTGCATTTATACTCGCTGCAACCTTTGAGGAAGTGCTTTGATCGTGTGACGAAGCGACTTTAGAGGGTGAATATGATAATACCAACATACGAGGGTAAAATGCAGAGTTTTGGATGACATTTTTTTTGCTTTGTTTGGCTATACTTATTTCCAAAATACTTGTTAAATGGCCATGGATTTGAGAACTTCCGGACATATCCAATAAAGTGTTTCCTTTCTGCAATGTAAACTTTGCTTTCTTTGAATGTACGTGCTTTGTTTTGACTTCAAGTTCGATAGGAATAACATTTTTCTTTTCTTCAGATGAAGGTTGAGTGTCAGCTGTTTTTGATTTTTTGCCAGCCTCCTCTAACGATGTTTGGATGTTTTGTAAAACTCCTTTCCACAACTGGAACTCAGCATTTGTCTGTGATGCATTCGTTACGAGTTTGCTAACCGTGTTGTTCAAGTATTGAATAGCTGGTACTTTTGGAAAGTGAACAGATAACCGTTTAATAATTTTATTGATATGAATTGTGTGTTCTGCAGTGGAATTCGCCTTTAATTGCATCGATTGTGTGCTATTTCTGTGTTGGCTGTTTCCTTGGTTATACGTTAAGTTGCTTATGTAGCCCCTGAGTGAGGAAATCAGTGTCTCGGCAACATCCAAAGACGAAGAAGTCTGATTTTGTTTCAAGGAAAGAAGCTGCAGTTGTTCTTGGAGCTGCGCCATTGCTTTGTTGTTATGTATCCCTTCCGAGAACTTCTGGTGTTGATGGTCAATGGAAGAACTTGCCGAATATGTAGTTGAAGCAAGAATTTCGCTATTTTTAGCAACCGCTAAGGTTCCTGATGCTGCAATTGGTCGGGAAACAGTAACTGACAATGGATGGATATTGCTGCCACCAGGAGGAGAAAAGTTAATTGATGTTTTCCTGGTCAGCGGCACAGCAATATTATGATCTGTACTTCCTTGAGAAACGAGTGTCCCTGAAGCAGTGGCTTGCACCTCAACTATAGCTGTCTTGATATTACCGGCAGAAATATTAACGCGAATATCAGATGCTGCTACACTCTTGTAACTGTGCAAACTAGTAGTTAGACTAAGCATAGAGGCTGCTCTGCTCTGCTTTCCTTGTTTGCTTTCAGAGCTGTCACTTGACACCAAGCTATGATATTGGACTCTGTGAGCTGAAGCTGACATCTGAGTCTTAGTAGAGACCTCGACACTGGTAGGAGAATTCACACTGAAGTTTTGCAATTTGATCTTTGTATCTCGTTCGGTTTTCTCGAGGCTTTTGTTTATGTTTAAGTTGTTGTAATTCAAAGCTGCAGAAGCAGAAACTGTCACTTGTAATTTGCTTGACCTAGAAGGCGGTCTCTGCCTTGCAGAAGTCCCCGTTGCTTTACTTGGAAAGCTCATGGTCGGAGTAACGACATCATAGTGTCTTTTTACTGCTTGTAGTGGCATTTGGAGGGCAGTGGCAGTTTTTGTTGATACAATTTTGCTGCTAGGACGAAAATGCAAAATCTCAAATGTACTCGGCGACTCGTGGGTCCTATTCAAAGAACGTTGCCCCAAATTTACCAATGTAGACGCCTGCAGCAAGCCTGAACTTCTGGAATTTGCACTTCCTGAGTATAGTACTCCGCTTGGTCTAAGACTAAAGCTAGTCTTAGTTCGTTTGTTAACAATAGTCTTTTTTGGCTTTACTATTAGGTTATTCGGCCGCTTTGCAAACGTTCTAATGAGCTCAGGAGACATCATATCTGAGATGTAGAACTCTTCATTTCCGTCCCTTGCTACATACACAATTGTGGGATTAAAGAAGGTAGATTTAACCGCAACGCTCCGACATCTCATCTGATTATAACAGGCGACTAGGTAGCATTTGGAGCGCAGCATAAACACAGCATTGCACTCGTGTGACGAACAGCAATACTCCACGCACTCATCGGGGTGACCAACATTGCCAGCAAACTGGAATTCACCAGCACGCATTCCGAGTAAGAACCGTGCGCCCGTAAGTAATGGACTCCGTCTGCAAGTGGTATTACTAACTCTTGTAGTAGGAACGCGTGGTCGGATTCCATTTGTCGGAAACATATTTACTGTGGCTTTCCATTTTGTAGCTGGTGAGATCGTTACTTTGGTATGTTTTAGCAACTGGCGAATAATAATACTTTCCATGTCGTTTCTTGCTACATAAGCTACGTGTTGGGTTGAGTTTGCATCTCTTGCAGGAACGGCCTCGCATGGCTTCTCGCTAAAACATGCTACAACATAACAGGTGTTGTTTGTAATGACTGCAGCGTTGCATTCCACAGCCTGACAGCACAGTTTAAGGCAGTCTTCAATGCTAGTGGCATTTCCTCTGCTCGCATAATCGCCAGCCTGTAGATCACCCCTTAATGTTGCGTTCTCTGCAATGAAGGTGTGTCCACATGCGGTGTCATTGTTTCTACTGATGACCTCTCTAAACTGCATTTCTTCATGTGCTATAATATTGGGCAGTGTTCTGTTTTTATCAACTGCATTTAGAGCTGGAGTTCTCAAAAGGGATCTGATTACGTCTGAGCTAGTAAAATCAGCAGTAACAGAGAAAGTTCGATTTTGCAACGTGGGACGTGTTCTTGTGATTTCACGTGTAAGTGTCTGTGCCACATTCATGATTCTTTCTTCAATTCTTGAAGGTTCCTTTAGTGCAACAGTGGTATTAGGAATGTCAGTTGGACTCGCTAAAATCGTGCTCTCCGTACGTTTTGAAGAAGTGACGTAATTATGCTTAGGTGGCGAGTATGCTTCAGACGATCTAATATCTAGTCTCTTTGAATACTTCATTCTGTTCAATGCGTCTACGGAAGCGGATGTAATGGCAGGCACCTTTGCCAACATCCTAGTTGCATTATGCAAGACAGTACTGTCTGACATCTTTGCAACTGCACCTTGTTTCTCTTGTGATGGCAATAATGAAGTTGGTTCAAATACTGCTGGAGTGGGATGCACTGTAGATTCGTGGCCAAGTCTGGTTGTTAGCAAGTTGGAGATATTCTCGTGTGACGCTGACAATTTCTCCCTTCCATTATCCTCTTTCGACTCTGCATGCTGTTTCTCAACTTTGCTAGATGTCATTGGCCGAACACTTCTAACTAGATTTCTTGGCTCTCCATGTACGGGTTCTAAGCCTAAGTTTTTCCACCATGAATAATGTTCGTAAGCTGATGACTGAGCGTAACTGACATTGTTCTCTAGCAAGAGAGATGTTTTCAGGTCATTTCTGGATTGAGGCTGACTAGAATGCATTTCACTGGATAACGTGACAGGATATGAAGAATATGGCGGGATGAAATGAAATATTGGTGTTGTTATTGTTCCTACTACACTGGGCTGTAGAACTAAGGATGGACTCCGTGAGGCAATAGTAACCATAGCAGCTGCAGTAGGTCTCACCTCAAATAACATTGTCTTATCTTTATGACTAGAAGCACTGAAGGTCTTGACAACGCTGACAGTAGAGTTTAAAACAAAACCTGGTATTATTGATCTACGTTCTTTGTTTTGTGAAATAACTGGGTTTAAGTATTCTGCATTCCTCGTTAATTTAATTGTTTGTGGAGTACTACTTCTGTTACGAACATTCTGAGATAGTGTTTCAGCAACAGGATCGTAATGGGTAATGTTTTCAAAGCTTTTAACTGAAATATCTCTTGATGTTAATTGTAGACCCAAACTAGTCTTTGATGGCGTTTGAGTCAGACTTGCAGAAGACATGAAGGAATTTCCACTGGCTAATAAGCTGCTGATCGTTGTGGAGTTGGCATGAATCTGTCGTCTGTGCAAGAAAACAATTTGACTTATCATAGGCATGACAGGTGTGGAAGCGAATTTGCACAGTTCTTTACTGAAACACCGCAAGTTGTAACAATGACGATTGAGGATGAATGCCGCGTTACAGTCGCTATATCTGCAGCAGTGTTCCACGCATCTATCCAATGCGTTGATCATTGGATACCGAATAAACTTTCCGGCTGCCCATCCACCTGTGAGATTAACGCCCTTGAATACTTGACTAGCTTCGCACTTTCCGTTCATAATGCTTTTAAAAACCATGGATTCTTCTTTTGATGCATTTGTCTGTTTCTTGGTACTTTCACTTTTCTTTACATATGCAATTGCAAGCTCATATTTGCTTGTTTGGGCTGGCATAGATTCGCAGAGTGATTTATGTGGTGAACACGCCACTGCAAAACAATTATGATCAACGATAAATGCAGCATCACATGTAGTAGACCCCTGACAGCAAATATTCAAGCAAGCTTCCATATCTGACACTTTTCCATAATCAGTAAATTTTCCGGCGTTGATCCCCCCTCGAAATGTGACATTTCTTTCAATTCTTGCGTGACCAATGCACGAGGAGCGGTTTGTAGTTGATGTTAGGTTTAGACTGCCCAACTGTTCTTGGTCCATGAAGGCCATAGCTGTTTTATATTGCGTTAACCGAGCGGAGATTGGAATGCATCGTCTAACATTATCTGCGCATTTAACAGAATAGCAGTTCTGTTCAATCATGAATGCAACATTACACCCTGATGAGTTGCAGCATTTGTTGATGCAAGCTTTTATGTCAGCGGTCTCACCATGATCGGTAAAATTACCTGCTCGTAACCCTCCGTTAAAGGTTACTCCATGAAGTACTTCGCCAAGTATCGGGCACAACGGGCTATTTTCGCTACTTGTCTCTTTCTTCTGTAACATTCTAGTTTTATTGGCTTCGGACGTATTGTAAAACGTCCCATGGAAATATGCAATAGTTGTATTGATCTTGTGCGACTTTGAAGGAATGGCTTTGCAGTCATTGACACTAAAGCAATCAACAGTGAAGCAGTTTGTAAAAACCATAAAAGCTGCATCACATTTTTGTTGAGAGCAGCATATTTTTGAGCAAATGTCAATACCGCCTACTTGACCGTGGTCTGTAAAATTCCCAGCTTTTATTCCTCCCTTGAATGTAACGTTTTGTAATATTGTTCCTTGTACTTTGCATGGTCGAAGATTTGCTATTTTATCATCTGCAGCAGTTTCAGAAGCTGTTGTTCTTGTATGCATACTGCCAGGTGTGTCGTATGGCAGCTTGGCTAGTCTGCTCTTTATGTAAACAACTTGTGTGTTAATTATCGGTGAAGAAACGGGAAGGATCTCGCAGGTCCTGTAGCTGTAACACTGAATGGAATAGCAGTCATTTTCTACCATGAACGCCACATGACACTTGCTTCTGTTGTAGCACAGGTGGACACATTTGCTCATATTTGCAACTTTTCCTTCTTCTGTAAAAATACCTGCTTCGATTCCACCACGAAACGTCACGTAGGTAAACACTTCACTTGTATCGGAATGTGAACTAGCAACAAACACTGAGCTTATTTTTCCCTCCGTTGTCATAACCGTAGCAACTTGAGATCTGTTTTCTATAGGACTGGTGTCTAACTCAACTGGGCTAGATAGGAGGCGTGGCGTGTCCAGCCTGTTAAGCACCATTAACGATGGTTCAAAAAGCGACAGGTTCAATGGCGGGGCTGCGATATTTGACTTAGATCCATTAGAACTGTATGGCATTGCCCGAACTGATGTTTTGAGTGATATCGTTGGTGACACAACTTGAAGCGGAATTACAGTTGTTAGCAAGTTGGTGCCAATGTTTCTTGATTCAGTAATGTGCTTCTCTCTGTTGTTAATCATTCCCTTGAGCTTTTGCAAGTGTGATACGAGGCGCATCATCTGTTCATGGATGTTTCCGTCTTTCTGCTCGTTTGCTATGTTAGATCTCGCAACATTTGAAGTATTTCCATCTAAGCTAGTGTTCAGGATCTGTAAGGCCTTGAACGACATTGCTATATTATTTAATCTAGCAGTCACATTTTCCAAGATATCAGTATACTTTGGCAGTAAGACGGTTCCATTCCTATTTTCGTGGGGTGTATTTCGCTGTGTTGCACTGTAGTTGTCCCAGTGAATACTATTTGACTGGTTCATAATTAAGTTATGTAAATGTAACGTTATGTTTTCCAGTCTATTAAATGAATGCGCATTTATGGATTTGTTGTGCAGAATTCTGTTTATCTTTTGCATTAATTGCTGGAATTTAACACCAATGGCATTGTTCTTGGCTCTAATTGGTGCTTTTTGGCCATTTCCCATAGCCTTCCCGTTTGTTACTGTTTTAGAAGGTAGCAAAGTATTCGGTGGAGACGTACTGTTTACTAATGCTACACCTGACCAGGCTGTAACATTTGCGAGCCGTGAGCTTTGAATCTCGGTTTTCCTGTCAAAGTCAATGGAGGGCAAACCAGGTATGCTTTCCTTCTTTTCGATTTTGTTGATATTCCTGCTATTGTAAACAGCTTGACTTCTGTTTTTGTCAGCATTTATGACTTTCGTTTCCATAGCTAACGTTGGATGGATACTAACAGAAGACATGTTCACTGAAAGTACACTGGGGGATAAAGAAACAAAGCTGGCATTTGTGTTCATTGTGAGAGTTGTCCTCTTCATAGCGGTGATGTTGCTCAACGGTGGACCAGATGAGTGGTTCAGTACCTGCAGATTTAAGTAATCAGGTGTAGGTGTTGGTTTCTGAACATGAGGGCTGTGACTTTCTCTTGGTGCGATGCTCGAGTGCATGATAAGTGTCGATGTCATTAACGCCTTTTTGTTATAAAATGATCTAGTAGGTACGGGAATACTTAACCATTGTACCACATCTACATGGTTTTCTTGATTAATGGAGCTTTCTGGTTTTGTTGCTTCACTTTTCACTGTCAATAATGTTTGATTTTCTTGAAAAGAACTTGGATGTAGATGGCTCGTTTTCTCTTCAACCTTTTCTTCAGATCTCAATGTAATGCTACTGCTAAGCTTGGAGAGAGCGTACGATGAACTCGTTTGCCTTGAGAAGAGCAGTTCCTGAGTAAGGGCACTATTTGTAGCATGAAACGAGTGCAGTTTAGCCGGTACAATGGTATACATCACAGCTGTGTCATCTTTGTTGCTTTCAGTAATAGACACTGCATGATTTACATGTAATACGTAGCTGTTTTTCCCAACAGGTAAACTTTCTGCTAGCGTCTTACTCTCATCAATCCGCTCTGTCTTATTATCATCAAGATGCTTAGACCGTGTCTCCATAACATGTGAAATGGAATGCTCGGTTGCAGTTGATTGTGGGGTAAGTCTTGATGTTAAATCTCCGGAAAAGAGCAATGGCTGTGAGAGAGTAACATACTGCGGTGCTGTCTCATTAGCGTAAAGATCTGTTTCTGTCTCGTTAGAAACAAGCAAAGTCTCATTTGATGTCATTTCCTCTTCAGCTTCACTTCCATTAACTGCAGCCACGAACCCATTGCCATATGGCTGATACATAACGGGTATATTACCAGTGACGGCAGATACTCGGACATGACTGGATACACTGACAATTCTGAGGGATCTTCCTCTGGCCATTGATACAAGATTAAGTGTACTTTTATGTCTTGTAACATTGTTAATTTTAACAGAGTCGCCTTTCTTGAAAACCGTATTATTACTTTCAAATGTGGTGACGTTGTAGATGTTGGGAAATTCCTGTAATGTGATTGTAGACTCGCTAATTTTAGCCGACATGTTTTGTTTTAACGGTGACCTGTTGTTAACCGCAGAGATATACAGTCCATTTGAAGGATGCTTTATCTCAGCTGAGTCCACGTGAATGGCTTGCGCACTTCTGCTTTTTATAGCTGGTACCTTAAATAAATTATGATCATGTTTAATAAAACATGATTATATTCCAGTACTTGCATGGGCTGCCCTAATACTACCCTACCCTACAATATTTACCATCGCTACAGTCCCCAGTATCATTGAAAGTGTTCTACACACCTACTGGTCGTACGGTCACAATATACACCGATCACTATCATAGCAGTAGAGTTTCTATCTTTCTTATCTGGTTTTCACCTGCGATGTAAGGAACGGAACCGCAAGCGGGACATCTTCTGTCACCGTGAAAACAGCTTGACACAAGCGTAAGAGGACGGAAGATGGACGGAAGCGGAGACGGAAGGAACGGAAAGTTTCCTTTTCTTCCGTCTCCGTTTCTACTTCCGTTGAGCTTCGGTTGCGTTTCCGTCGAGCTTCCGTCGCTTATGTCGGCGTGAAAGCAGAATACAACGCAGACGCAAGACGAAAAACAAACAACTGTCAAACCTTCCTTGCGTCTGCGCTGCGTGCTGTTTTCACGAGAAACAGAATTGACGGAAGCGCAAGCATAAGGAAAATTGTTTGATTCTTGTGTTTTCTCTTCCGACATTGCCGTTCTTGTGTCAATCGTGTTTCACGATGACAATAACTGACATAAGAGCTCTTCCGCTTGTGCTTCCGTTCCTTGCGTCGTTCGTGAAAACCAGGCCGGCTTTACCAATCCAATATATCTATCGGATTCCTCGGTCTGTTAACAAATACGTTAACCATATCGTATTAGAGATCTCTAGATCCAGGTGTTGTGTTTGCTGCTAATCTCAAACAATTTGCATTCAGAAGTAGTAGTTTATCCATTTATTAAATAATATAAACTACGGCAGAGTAGTGTCGACGTTGCCATATTGAATAACAGTTGTACAGCATTCTGGCTACAAACGATGATAAATAGCACAATTGTTGTTCACTAATCTTAAACTATAACTGCAGCATGCATACGTAAAATAACGTAACATTTAGGCAGGCAACATTTATACGTATACATTAGTTCCAAAAAACCCTTTATGGATGAACTAATAAACTATTGTATTGTATTTCATTGCATTGCATTGCATTTGATTTTATTGTGTTGTGTTACGTTGCGTTGCGTTGTATTGCATTGCATTGCATTGTATTGTATTGTATTGTATTGTATTGTATTGTATTGTATTGTATTGTATTGTATTGTA
>JANVCJ010073292.1:0-12222 GCA_026413505.1 Epizoanthus ramosus
CCTTTTTCTGACCATCTCTAAGCCTCGGGCAGAATATCATCCGATAGACCAGTCGCCACAAGGGGTTTATTCGCTAAGTAGCGTGTTGGTGATACTGTGACTACCCCATACCCAACTCATACTCATACATCCTCATACTAAAGATTGGGCGTGTACGAGTTTTAAAGGCAGACTACTGTAACATAAGATTCGTTCAGCCTGTCTAGAGCAAGAATAGATTCCATTGGTTCTAGGTGAAAAGTCCTGATTTTATTGGCTAAAATGTGTGATGACATGGGTAGAGCGATCGTCTGTCAGCACTGGAGACCCATACAATAGAACCTTATTCTCCAACTTCTTTTAGTTAAGAAAGATAAGTAAATAAAATAATTTGCGATACAGGAACAAACGGCTTTTCTTAGGAACAGAATGGCGCACTTCATTTCGTTTTTGGTCAAGGAACATACCGAAACAACGAAACAGATTTCAAAAGCAAGGACCGATAGAAGGCCAACGAAACAGATTTCAAAAGCAAGGACCGATAGAAGGCCAAGGAAATTGAGAATGGTTAGTCTGGATTTATACCGGGCAGAAACATCCATGCATTGTTCATACATAACGACTGGAGTAATAAAGTCGTCATGAATGGAAACTGGTTATTTAAACTTAAAAATCACTTTAGTAATTTTGCAGGGGAATGGCCGAAATTGCGACTTTAGCGATTCTTGTTCAAATTTGTATTTTAAAACATATGCCGCCTATGGCATTGGTCTACTCCGATATAAACTTTTAATGTAGGTCCTGTGCACTCAGCGTATTTTTAATCGGATTGAATAACTACTTAGATAGATGAAAGACCTGCACTAATGAGTCTAACATCTTGATTTTATACGTGAACTTATCAAGGTTAAGAAAATAAAGAAATGTCATTAGTGCAAATTTCTCAAATATGTTTGTATGAAATTGTGTCTTAACACAAGAACCGCATTACCGAAAAAAGCATTTGTTATTACCCCAAACAACTGTTGGTATATATATAAACTACGAATTGCTTAGAACAAACCAATCCATTTGAAAACTACTTCTTAAATTTGTTACCACTCAAAGTTGCAGTAAATTTCTATTCGAGAGAAATATATTCGTAATATTACATTATTAAAATTGTAATTTTAAACTGGAGATCCAGAATAAACAAGAAATCAGAGAATAGATAAACTAGGGCAATGTCTAAGACACGCGAGATTGCCATTGTAAACTAGTCTATAGTTTAGTTGATTGTATCATGGCATTACATGCATCTTGTGGCCTTCTTTCAGTAGCCTTTGAACTTGTTTCCGACACGGACTTCGGCGTTACATACACTTTTCTCTGTCTGTAGCGGTTTATCCAACTAAAGTTTAAGGCCTTTTTAAACTCCAAACGAAAGGTTCTGTTCATTACCCCGTAGATGAAGGGGTTTATTGTGGAAGAGAGCACGCCCAGAAACGTGTACATGACATAAACCTGCCTTGGTAGAACCCAGGCTCCATGAGCATAATCGATAAAATCCACAATCACGATTGGTGTCCAAACAGCGACAAAACCCACAACGGTAACAAAGAGAGTTTTTGTCGCTTTTACATCCTCCACAGAGGCTCTTGTCCCATTTGTTACCGTTTGCCATTTCTTCAAATTTTCTACAGTTCTCTCGTGCCGCCGTAGCGTCCGAAAAACCTTGAAATAACAGAACACAATTGCCCCCATGGGGAGGCCCACATAGGCATAAACCAACAAACTTTCGAACGAGATTTCTTTTTCTTGGAAGCAAAAGAACTTTCCAGGGTGAAAGATGTACCTCTTACCAGATATCATGTAGGGCAGAGGTTCTGTGCATGAGAGAACCCATACTGTTACAATCATGATCTTGGTTCGCCTTGTGGTGAATATTCGGCGATAATCGATTGGGCGGACAATACAGAAGTAGCGATTCACCGCTGTTAAAGCCATGGTTTGCAGCGACGCACAAGCAAGAACTAATACACCAAAGGACTGTAACTGGCACATGAACTCGCCGAATGGCCACCGCCCAACCATTAACACCACCAGCGATAGCGAAGAGCATATAACAGGCATTAATATGTCAGATATGGCCAGAGATGTAATCAGAAAACTCGTAAGCGTCCTCAAGTGAGGTGTCTTATAAAGTAATGCTAATACGGACAGGTTTCCAGCAACAGTTAGAACATTTATGAACGCATACATGAAGCTTTCAATGAACACCAGCTCCGGACGTCTCGAATTCAACTCGTCCCAAAGGAATCTGATATCAGCGTTGGTTGAATTCATTTTCGCGCCTTTCACGACTTTCGATCTCTGGTACAGGTGTTCAGGAAATATACGACCCCTGCCAAAGATTCCCTTCCCTTAACTTACGAGTTATTTGTACCCAACACTCGCCAGCCTGTATACATATTTTTACAATAATAGATGAATATTTTCTTCTTGCTTCTAACTATCCAATATTGACTCTCGGTGAGCTATCTTGCCGAACTTTGTTTTACCAAAGCTTGCAACAGCCTGCGATAATCCACTGGCTTACGTACCTCTTGTGAACGTAATAAGACGGCATCATATCAAATAAGGTGAATAGCAACACAGAGCTCGGCTGCCACACTGTGAGTATGCTTTCATCAAAATATTGAAGTGAAATTGTTTTAACAGTAAAATTTAATGGCAAATGCCTTTCACTAATTTGAGACCAAGAGTGTGTGCATAGTGTTTGTTTTCCCCAAATTTTATTAAAACGACCGTAAACAGAAATAGATGGCGACCATGTTTTCCTCTTATCACTTGGATGTGAGAACGTTGCGGTGTTGACATAACTGTGTCATTGACAGCGTTCTTTGCTCAATTTGAAAGATGTCAGTGATTCTTTAATCAATAAACAAACACAGCCATTGTTACGAGCTTTTCCATACATATTGTACATATTAATTACTGACTCTTCCAATTAAATTGCAGCTTCACCTGCGCTACCTCCAGAAACATATTACCATTATTTGTAATCCGAACATCAGTTACAAAACATTGTCAACATCAGAAGTAGTTGGTTTATGAGATTAAGTTGATGCGGATGTGTATTTATTACAGAGGGAACAAAGCACACTTTGTCAAAACCCAAACCAAAAACAAAAAAACACCAATGAACGTTACCAAAAACGTTTGCTCTGAAACATTTAAAATCAATTGAGATTATCTTTAATAGGAAAACAGTGTGAAATACGCTTTCGTTAATGAAAAAGTTAGATTTGGAGAATAATTAATGAAAATTAAGAATTGAATTTAATCCTAAACGTATTTCCGCTTCAGCAAAACAAACAGTGTTTTGAGTCGAAACTGAAATGTAATTGACCATAATATTCTTAGCGTAGGAAAACCCTAGAAACACTAAAAAAAATACACTGAAAGGTCCCAAAAACATCAAACCTAACAATGTTTTAGTACAGGGACGAATTTCGGAAAAATATATGGCTTTCTATGTGCCTAGTCGTTGTGTTAGGTTCGAAAGGTATTGTGGTTAAATGTACAGCCAACATCTTTATTATTATGGTCAATTGCAAGTTTGCAACAACCAGTAAATGCAATTGATTATTCTCTAAGCCATAAATTACCAGAATTTATGCGTGGAATAAATGGAACTCCGATCGTGTCCGAACATTTTCCGGAATACCCTTTCTACAAAGATTTTCCCAATTTTTGAAAAGTTTCGAAATATGTTAAAAACTACTTTTCCGAGCATTTTCGACCGTTTCCGAAAATATTGCAAACATTATCATAGATTTCCGAAGATTTATGGCTGAATAATAAACGGAATATTACATGGCCTCGTGGAGATACAGGGTATCACATTTTTCTTCGCGATCGAGTGTTAACCCTAGAAGGCATAGGGTGTAAGGTGTAAGGTGCAAAGTGCAAGGTGTAGGGTGTAAGGTGTAAGGTGCGAGGTGTAGAGTGTAAGGTGTAAGGTGCGAGGTGTAGGGTGTAAGGTGTAAGGTGCAAGGTGTAGGGTCTAAGGTCTAAGGTGCAAGGTGTATAGTCTAAGGTGTAAGGTGCAAGGTGTAGGGTCTAAGGTGTAAGGTGCGAGGTGTAGGGTCTAAGGTGTAAGGTGCGAGGTGTAGGGTGTAAGGTGTAAGGTGCGAGGTGTAGGGTGTAAGGTGTAAGGTGCAAGGTGTAGAGTGTAAGGTGTAAGGTGCGAGGTGTAAAGTGTAAGGTGTAAGGTACAAGGTGCAGGTTGTAAAGTGTAAGGTGCGAGGTGTAGAGTGTAAGGTGTAAGGTGCGAGGTGTAAGGTGCAAGGTGTAAGGTGCAAGGTGTAGGGTCTAAGGTGTAAGGTGCGAGGTGTAGAGTGTAAGGTGTAAGGTGTAAGGTGCAAGGTGTAGGGTGTAAGGTGTAAGGTGCGAGGTGTAGAGTGTAAGGTGTACGGTGCGAGGTGTAGAGTGTAAGGTGTAAGATGCAAGGTGTAGGTTCTAAGGTGTAAGGTGCAAGGTGTAGAGTGTAAGGTGTAAGGTGCGAGGTGTAGAGTGTAAGGTGTAAGGTGCGAGGTGTAGAGTGTAAGGTGTAAGGTGCGAGGTGTAAAGTGTAAGGTGTAAGGTGCGAGGTGTAGAGTGTAAGGTGTACGGTGCGAGGTGTAGAGTGTAAGGTGTAAGGTGCGAGGTGTAGGGTGTAAGGTGTAAGGTGCGAGGTGTAGGGTGTAAGGTTTAAGGTGCAAGGTGTAGAGTGTAAGGTGTAAGGTACAAGGTGTAGGGTGTAAAGTGTAAGGTGCGAGGTGTAGAGTGTAAGGTGCGAGGTGTAAGGTGTAAGGTGCAAGGTTCAAGGTGTAGGGTCTAAGGTGTAAGGTGCGAGGTGTAGAGTGTAAGGTGTAAGGTGCAAGGTGTAGGGTGTAAGGTGCAAGGTGTAAGGTGCAAGGTGCAAGGTGTACGGTGCAACGTGCGAGGTGTAGGGCGTAAGGTGTAAGGTGCGAGGTGTAGGGTGTAAGGTGCAAGGTGTAGGGCGTAAGGTGTAAGATGCGAGGTGTAGGGTGTAAGGTGCAAGGTGTAAGGTGCAAGGTGTAGGGTCTAAGGTGTAAGGTGCAAGGTGTAAGGTGCAAGGTGTAGGTTGTAAGGTGTAAGGTGCGAGGTGTAGGGCGTAAGGTGCAAGGTGCAAGGTGTAGGGTCTAAGGTGTAAGGTGCGAGGTGGGAGGTGTAGGGTGTATGGTGTAAGGTGCAAGGTGTAGGTTCTAAGGTGTAAGGTGCGAGGTGTAGGGTGTAAGGTGCAAGGTGTAAGGTGCAAGGTGTAAGGTGCGAGGTGTAGGGTCTAAGGTGTAAGGTGCGAGGTGCGAAGTGTAATGTGTAAGGTGTCGTGGATCTACACAATACTAAAAGATTACTTGTATAAACCGGATTTCTAATCGAAACATTAACCGAATATTGATAACATGGCCACCTAGTGTTCGCTGTGAAATTTAAAAGGACGCCAAGAATGACGTCATGTCACGTGATTATTCTATGCAGCACACGTTCTTGAGTACGGGGGAGGAGTAATGTTTGATTCTAATTAAGATGAATGTCATAGTTTTCGAAACGATATACAGCTCATAACATATATAAAACCTTTAAAATTCATTCATTCATTACTGTATGATATGCAAAGCAAGCAAGGAGGAAAGTGAAAATATTAACTGCTCTAAATAACGCCGTGTGGCCCGTGGTGCATGTGTACATATGGCACGTCCGAAGTTTGTTTGATTTCTGATCACGCATGAAGCAAGTCCATTCTGTATTAAAACCCGTTCACAACGGTTTCAATCTTCAAGTTTTCATCAAAAATTCTTGCCACTTTTTGGCAAACAAAACAAACTCGCTTAACTTTCGGCAATCGATTCCATTGAATTCGATCCTATATTAATTATTATTGTTATAGTTATAATTATAAACGTTCTCTGAACAATATAGCTTGGATTTAATAATCTTACTAATAACATGATCAGTACATATAGGAATCGTGATAAGACCAGGATGCCCTAGGGCCACCGTATATCACTCTTGTGAAGTTAGCAGTTGAATTTGCATTTTTGAAAAGCCAAATCCAGACAAGAATATTCGTAAACTGATAACGTTAATATAGATTTCAGTTGCACTTTTTAACCGGTCAAAGAAAGAGCAAACTTGAGAATATTTCGTGAGTACTCGGCGTACCTCGTGATATTTCGTGCATACTTCGTACGCCGTGTGGTACCACCGACATATCCTGTTCATGATACCCGATGGGTACTCGGCGTACTAGGATATTCCAGGATACCTCAGGAGTGCTCCTCGTATCACGCAATCAGGATACATAATGATATTTGCGATTTTGCACAGTGCAGTGATGATGGTGTCAAACGTATTGAGTAAGGTGCAAGGTGTGTATGGTATATCGTGTCAAATATATTGTGTATGGTGCAAGGTGCCAAACGTATTGGGTAAGGTGCAAGGTTTGCGTTGCAAGGTGTCGAATGTATTTTTTTGGGGAAAGTGTAAATTTGTGTTTTACTTTTAGGTATGACGTGTGAGGTGTCAGTGTTCACTCTGATTACCCATCATGCACTTACAACCGTGAACTTCTCTACTGATATCGAAAGGTTGCATCAACTATTTGTCAAAGCGGAATCTGGGTTACGGTACAATATCAGATTTACCAATGTCAGTTTAAGATACAATATCTTCAAGATGTTTAAAGACATGTTTCCATACCGGATTGTGCCACTGTAGATAATAGAACCGACTGCAATGTTGGTGACGGCTGGATTCCTGGGACTGTGTGAGAACAAATAATATACAATATAATATTAATAAGTTACACTTTGAACAGCATATGTTCATATCGATCCCACGCCATAAAATACAGCGAAACTGACATTTTTAGTGTTTTCTTCCCGCTTGGACTGCATTTCTTTAGGCAACTTTAATGGTTCTTCTATGAAGATAAAGCAAAAAAAAATGATAAAGCACTTTATTTAATGAGGGTAACACATTTACACTTGAGTAATCTTCCATGTGGCCCTCAACCACAACACCGGGATCACTACCCTGCTCTTTTCGACAAGTGCGTGGGTTCTTTTAAGTCCCCTAGGCTGGTGATGTTTCAGGAAACTAGACCAACGGCTTAACGTCCCTGTCCACGGACGGTGTGGCGGAAAGAAGGTCGAACAAATTCAGCCGAGCATTGAACCCGGGACCTTAGGGTTGGGAGTCAGAGATCTTACTGACTGGGCCAGCCACGCAGATGATAGCAGATGATACCTAATGATGTCAAAAATTGTAACATTGCTTCATAACAATACTTCATGAAAATTCAGCATTGATTCAAAAGTTGAGGATATATTTCAATTGTGAGTTGGGAAATGAACGGGAAAATTCTATGAGATGACTGTTCTACTAACGAAGTGATTTGACTTGTTCCAGGCCAAGCAGTTGTACCAGAAGATCAATCTACAGACTGAGAGTCTTAGGGGTCTGTGGATTGCTAAACTGAATCTACGTGGTCGTTCTGCCATGGCAACACCAGAGGACCTGCGTGCCTATGAAGCTAAAAAGGCTGAGGTAAGTTACACCGACATTTTGTTTGAACAGGGCTCACATTACCCCTGAAATTCCTAGAAAACTGCTACATTTTTTAACTTTTCCTCCTGGTACCTGGAAAAACCTTGAGATACAGGTTGTATCGCCTACTCCTCCAAAACGCCTAGATGTTTTGTAGACGGAAAATCAGTTGAAGAAAGCAGGCCAGAGCTTGCACAAACTGTTTAGTAATCGGTGATTTGGAAACAAATTTAGTAAAATGTAATTTGCAAGTCCGTTATGTTGTAGTTGAAATGGTGCCGAGAATAATAAAAGGAGGGATCCAGAACAATATCTCCCATCCTGTATAACTTCTAGAGTGTTATCATCTCAAATTAGTACATTTTTACCTTCAAATACGTTATAGGACTGATCAAAATATGAGATTTTCTTAACTTCTCGTGTAACACAATATCTTTCTACAGTTGGATGCCGAACTGGAACGGAGAAAGGAGCTCGGTTTCGATTTCCAACAAATTCTGGAACGTCAGAAGACGCTGCTAAACAATGATGAGACTGCCAGGGAAGCCCATCAAGTGGCATTTGAGGCGTCAGTTAGGGAAGCCATTCGAGTGTTGAAAGGCCATGCGAATAATCAAGGAAAGGGCGGCGGTGACACGATGAGTGAATTTGATGATCAGTTGCAGCACAGGTGAGTGGTTCATGGGAGGCAATTAGGATTAAAACCAAAAATTCTATAATTGTAAAATTCAAAATTTCTTATCACATATAATTTATAAACATTTATAGAGAGAACATAATCTGTTTTCATGTATTTCTGCAAAACGTTGTTTTTCAGTTAAGAAAATTCTACAAAATGGTTGCGCTGTAAAATAATATAAGATAAGATAATTTAAGAATGGCCCGACCCTACCGTCACTTCTCTAATGGTCCGTTCACAAGAGTCAGTGATTGTAAATGCTGCGGTTTGTTTACTCAAGATGACACAACTCCCTCAGATACAGAACAGCCAAGATCTTGATACGTTTAAGTACAAACTGACGACCTTCAGTTCCTTTCTGAACGAGGTTTTGTTATAGATTTATTTTACTATTTTACTAGCATTTTTTTGCATACTTACGCTCTTAAGTTTTAGCTAGTTTATTTTCTACTGTAACTGTAGTCAGCAATTTTGTTTAGTTTTCCAATTGGAGCTATACAAACAATAAATATATTCCTTTCGTTTTCATCACTATTCAATAATTGTTGCATTAATTGATTTATTAATGGAGTTTATGGTTTCGTGATATGATAAATTTCATAAATCTATATTTTCTATTAAAGGGGCTATGTCACGGCTATTTAAATCATTTTTGCGATGTACCAAATTCTCCACAAATTACAGGAAATCGAAGAATAACAGGTTACCGTGGTAGAAAAACACAAGAAAACGACGATAAGTCATAAAGGAATGTGGATGGTTAAAATTAGGGAAGATTAAAACGGATTACAAACTCTCAGTTTAATTTCGCTCCAGGCTAGATATTAAATAAGTTTAATCCATTTGCTGACAAAATCGTGTTTTTTGTATTTAGACACGTTTTCACAATATATAACCATTTTTATCATTTCTTGTTATCCTGTTGAGCTTACAACTTGTGGTCCATGACTGCGAAGGCTTTGTTCCTGACATAACTTGAGAGCATGCGCATTACCATGACATAGCCCCTTTAAATGTGGAATTGCTAGATGAGTAGTGAGAGCACGAAATGTTACAATCCTTTCAGGGTGGGAGGTCGTGTAGACGCCATAATTCAACGCCTTGCTGTGGAGATCACAAGTGAATGTCAACGGAGAGGAGCTTGGGGCCTAATAGGAGAAGCCACGGGCGCGCGTCTGTGCACAGTGGAAGGCGAGATACTGTATCGAGAGAGGCTGTTCGAAGCCGATGGCAGCATTGCAGCTACAGATATTATTTCGCAGGATACCAACACAGGTCTGATTGTACCCGACCCAGAGACAGCCAACATGTTACTGTCTGATGGTGTTACCAACATTCCTGTACCACCGCAGTTCTTCGTTCATCCACAGACAGGACGGACGATGCCGATTGAAGGTAAGAGACACTGCATATATATTTGCATTGTTTCTTTAGTTAGGCAGATGCGTCTTTAGGATCGTTCAAACTGATTTAACTTCGCTTGGCATTGATTGTCCACTAGTGTTCAGCGATGTTGGATTGGGGGCATTCAAACAGCTTCAACAACGTCCAATATATAAATGTACCACTTTACTTTACTTTATATTGAGTAGAATAGTGAAGTTGAAAAGAACTCTGGGATCATTGTTTATCTACAATTGCCCATCTAGTTGTGAATGATGTGTTGAACACAATTTTTCATAGATAAATCCAATATTTAGTGACGTGCTTCACAGAATAGGGAAAAAAATGTTGGATAATGCTGAATAAAAGGTTTTCATACCAAATCAAACCTACTGTAGTCAATCATCCAACAACATCCAACATCGTCCAGCATCGTCCATCATGCTGTTCCAAGGGATCGAACATGTTGGATGATGATGGTGGTTGATATCGGATCAACATGTTGAATCCGTTTGAATGGACCTTCACAGTGCTGTTTCAACATCTTGTTGCAATAGCCAGGTCTTTCTTCAACACGCTTCGGTAGTTCATGTACGTTTATGACACTTGGACCGTTAAACCCCTGCTCTCATTGCCATTCTGAATTTGTTTTCCATTCCAGGCAATGTGGGTTATGATCCTCTGGGGTCCCGACTGATAGTCACAGCTGACAGTACAAATGCTGATGCCGCTGGCTCGGCGGAAGCCCCTATTCCTTATATCCCATATCCAACCAACCCTGAGACTGGTCTGCCTGTGAAAACGTCATTGCTGCCTGTGGAAAGAAAGAGTGACATGAGGCTAGGTGGACGAATGATCTGCGGCAAGACGGGGATCCCTGTGCCCATATTAGGAATGACCATTCATCCTGACACAGGTTAGTATGTTGTATTGCGGTAATGTCACGTGTTGCATGAAGAATAATGTCTTCTATTATTATTATTATTATTGTTATTATTATTATTATTATTATTATTATTTTTAAATTTTTATGATCATATTGTAAATTTATGAGACTATTTTGAAATAAAATTATTATTATTATTAATTATTGTTGTTGTTGTTGTTGTTATTATTATTATTATTATTCTCTGAGTCACCTGTAAAGTGAAAGACCGCGAACAGCTGGTCAATAAAGCTTCCTGTGACTCTTCGTTTTCAGTTTGAGAAATTTGGCCACAAAGTGCCATAACTGTATCAGTATGTTATTAGTACATTAGTCAAAACTGTGATTAACGTAATATCAAATATTGGAAACGTTGCTCTATCTTGTTCTATAGAAATCACTTATTTGTTCTAGCTGAAAAACAATGTAGAACTGTTATTCTAGCGTAATATAAACCTGTGAAGTCAATAAAAGATTTAGCGCTTTAGTGTATCGATTGGTCCAGTGGGGTTCCATGGCTTTAAAATTAAAGCAAAAGCTACCTCGGTTGAAGAAGTCTCTAGATTTGCCAACCCAATTTTAGAAGAGAGTTAGCTTCTGTACTTATCAGTAGGATGCTTCACAGAAATGCTTGTTCCCAACACGAAATTCCAGTGTTAAATGTTAGCTTCCCCTTTTCTCTCCTTAAAAATCAAGAATTGAATTGAAATTATATAGAACTGACTGAGGAAGGAGCTTCGCACCGAGAGCGTTTTCTGTGTTTTGTAAAGTTAATTTACTGACTTCAACAATAAAAACCCAACACTAAATGAACTGAAATTGTAAAGTACTAGAGAAAGAAAGCAAGTAAGTGTGCGAACCATCTCCTGCCAGAATAGTGAATGAGAAAACTGATGCGAAGAAAGCTATTGCCCAAGTAATGACTTCAAGATGCTCATATATGCTTGCTTTATCCTTGCGTTACTGGCATTCAGGAATTTATTTCAATCAGTTCGCAGAATACAAGGCCGTAGCCAGACTAAGAAAAGCAAACTTTCGGAAGTAGGGTTGCTAAAAATACTCTTTTGCTCGTTTTGAGTGAATTTTTAATATAAGTTTCCGATAGAGTATAAAATATGATAATTTAAACTAACTGAAACTAAACTGACGGACTCTTTCATTTTGAATGACAAATCAATAATAAAGAAGAAAAGCATAATTCTTTTTTTCTCAGACATACACCAAAATAATTTACTTCTGGTCCAAAATTTAGGGGGGGGGGGCATTTGCCCTCCCTGCCTGACGCTAGCTACGGCGCTGGACAGAGTGAAAGAAGGAAACGCTTGCAACAAAACTTTACATAACTCTCTGAATGGGTTCAAAGTTTGAACATAAAATCCCCATTATATTGGCTGAGAATCAAATGGCGTATCAAATCTGTCACTTGATCGTAATTGACATTCCCGCTTCCTTCTTTCTCGTTTTCCCTTCCCATACCCTCAGCACTTACTACACAGGCTAGTACAGTGTCTCATGCCATCTCCTTCCATGCGTGAGAATTAGTCACATGCTAAATATTAACGTCTCTGTTTTACACATCTAAAGGCCTCCACAGACTAGGCATTTAGTTGTTGACAACTATTTTTGATCGATAACAAAAAGTTATCGAATACTAAATGTG